>VSDK01029849.1:288008-302931 GCA_009767595.1 Symbiodinium kawagutii | reverse complement strand
ATGATGATGATGATGATGATGATGATGATGATGATGATGATGATGATGATGATGATGATGATGATGATGATGATGATGATGATGATGATCATGATGATCATGATGATCATGATGATCATGATGTGAGGACAGTGGCTTTTGCGTGATGGCAATGATGAAAGTTTGATGTTGCAGTCCCTTTTCTGGATAGGAAGGATATGTGAGGATAGCCACCTTATTGTTTTGTTTGCCTTGGCTTTTGATGTGAAGTGTCTAGTGGAATGAATACATATCTCAGCTTTTCTGATAATATCTTGCGTGGCATCATGCATCATTCATCACATCAACATAGTTTCACGCATCATGTACTTTGAAATTATAGAAATTGAGCACCAAATGCCACATCTACCCAGTGCGTGCTGCCCGGAGTACAATCTGCGCGTTGTACCGTCCCAAATCACAGGTGATGTTCTATGGTAGGTTTTCCTGGTCGAATTCGGCATGCTGCTTTGTTCATCCTAAAGTGCACATAGAACAGAACTTTCTTGCGAACCACATTACCAACTCCCGCTTGAAGATCAGAAACTTTGATGCGCAACAGAACTTTGTTCCAAGAATCTAGACCCGTCAGGTTCCCAAATTAAATGCTCTTGTCTTGATGTCATTCGGGCTTGGAATTGCTACCAGTACTTCAGAAATTGGCCCGGCGTCCATCTTCAGAGCCAAGCATCAGTAGGTATAAAGACACGATCTGACTTGTTATAGACCTCTGGACCAGCTTCTTGCTGCCTTTCAGCATGCAGCGGTCTCAAAGTTCCACAATACTCGCGCCAGTTCCTCTTCACAATCCCCACCACACGACCCTTTGGTCGATCACCAGTAGGGGCACTGCCAATGGCGTTCTCCTTGATGGTATCCTTGGTAACAAAACTACCAAGGTCTCCGAACTGAGTGAGGGTTGTGAATAAGGGTTAGAGGCTTCATTTGGGTTTGACTTACTGTTGGGGGGAAGCTTTGATCCAGCTCGTTTGGAAAAGAGCACAACGCGTGCGTTTGGCACTTCCTCTAGGGTATCTACATAGGAAAATCAATCGAAAAAATTCTCCAAAACTTCTAGGCTTCTGAATAAGGTTTTTGGCTCCTTAGAACCTCCCCCCAATTCTACAGCGGCCTGAATTCCAAAACAACACACTCACCGCGCTGCCCCTATTTGTTGAGTCGAGAAATCCAGTATCACAGATTGCTTCCTGTGTCTCCCTAAAATTCCCACGTTCTCCCAAAACTGAGCTACCTGACTCCCCCCTTGACATCCCTTGACATCCTCCAGTGAGATCTCCCCATGAACCTCCACCATCCTCCACCCCGCAGCAGCACCAGCAGCAGCCATGGCTCAGTGGTGGAGGGCTGGGCCTCGGTCTTCCCGAAGTCGGGATCCGCCACCTCTCGGCGCAGGCGCTTGTCCGCGCGCTCCAGGGACTCGACATCCTCCAACTTCTCCACAGCCACGATGTCGCCATCCAGGGCCCTGGTGGCGATGACAAAATCCAGATCTATATGAGAAATCCATGAGAATCCATGAGAAAGTCTATATGAGAATAAATCTATATGAAAAAAATTGAGAATCCTCATCTTCATGGTATTCATTCTTTTCATCTTCATTAATCTTCCTTGAGACAACTTTGTCATATGTTCTCCTCTGTATCTCAGCTTGGACTTGTGGTAATGTGAGGAAGCCTTGGCTAGTGATGTAGAATTCCTGAATTTCTAGCAGGGAAACTAAAATTTCTACGCACAGCGTGGGCACTATCATCCCTTCATGTTGCTTGATTCATGCTAGATGACCCATATTGGACGATGAAAATCCACACTAGATAAGGTATCAGAATCTCGAAAAAACAACAGCCGGGTTTCTGATGTTGCTGCAGAATGTACCATGGATGTATCTAATTCTGTCCAAATGGCTGAAACATGAAACTTTGGATGGACAAAACCTGTTGCCTGGTGGAATCCTAGCATAAAGCCAGCGACAATCACAGGGAGCAACCGGTGGTTTGCGGCAGCATCAACCGAAACCGTTGGTCATGGCGAGTTGTGTCAAGTTGCTGTTGGGTGTTCTCACTATATTGGTTGTTGTAGCTTTTTATGGCCAGCATTCAGCAGACAACGCTCCACGCCTGTTCAGAGCCAAGCGCCCAGAGATTTCTATCTCTTCCTGACTCGGCGGTCCAACCAAGACTCATCAAACAACAGGGGCAAACACTCAAAGGAAGAGCAATGCATCACAATGATTCAACCGGTGTCATGCCACTTGACAAACTAAAGCGTATCAGTAAGAATACCCATCGAGTGCCCTGTGTCATCTGTTCATGGCAAACAAGAAACACCATTTAGAGCAGTTGCTGGAATGAGTTTGTGCTTGATGTGAACTTGGGATCTCAAACTGACAGCTGTTCACCTCTAAAACTTTGACTCTTGGTGATGGGACTTTGACCCACAGCTAGAGCATCAAATGGAGACTGTACCTCACTAACTCAGCGTCCCAAAAGGGCTTTCCATTGAACCAATTTGTTTTCCTGGTTGGTACCAACGGGGCTTTGGAGGTTTCCCAGCCACTCTGTGGAAGTTCATCAGGAAATCTCAGTGGTATAAGTGCCATCATTGTGGCAATGACAGGTAACGCAGGTAGTATAGTAGGCAGTCGTTATGGCAGTTGTCGATAATAATTCTTGGTAGCATTTCTCTCTGGTTTGCACAGTGTGGAGGTGTCTTGAGTAGATTTGTTTTGTGTGCCCTGGAATTTCCAGTGCATGATTGAACTACCTTCAATTTGACGCCAGCCACTCAGCACGTCACGTGAATAAAAAGTGAAAATAGAGTTCCCTCGTGAAGATCCCTTGAGGTTACCATCATAGCCTGCAAGTACATGTGGTATGATCCAATGTATTTGATATCATCCCTTGGAATCGACTGAGTCCAGCCCCGAGAGCCGCCAAACTACCAATCGGACTAGCCAACCATATCACTGCCAATTTAGACCCCCAGCCATCAGCACCATTGTAGCGTCGAGGTTCGGTGCCAGCACACGTCACCGATCCATGCATGCAGGTATTCATGTGCATTCTCAACATACCTCGGTCATCAAGGCCATTCAAGGCCTCCATGGTCCCTGAGGAAAAAAGGGGCTGGTGAAGTGTTCCGAGGTTCAACAGCATCAGGAAAGGACACCAGGGGTCACCAAGGGTTCCGAGTTGCTCGTGGGGTCAAGCGTAGGATGGATGTGGATGGATGTCAGATATGACCCAGGCGATGGGTGATTCATACGACCAACTTCTTCCAAGAAACCTTGAAAGAGTCGCCTCTCTTTCAGGCCTTGTTCCACCTGGAGCACTACGTCTGAGTCTTGGAGGGATAGTGCTGCATCGCTGGGTGTCAAAATGATTGACCCTTAAACTGCATGTTTTTCCACTCAGGGATACTGATTTTATCTGATTTTATCTGATTTTTTCTGATTTGGGCTGTGATGTTTGCTCTACCGATCGCGAAGCACACGCTGGTCGCGATATTTTAATGGCAAGAAGTACATTCTACACCCGCGCACAGAACGCAATGCATGCACCTATGGTTGCCCTGACGTTGGAATGAGCCACCCCATAGATGACCTATGACCACTGAAGGATGATGATCACTTGGCAGTAGCTCATATGCACCTGGCAAAGAAGCAGCTCACTAACCCTTGGGGAATGGTATGGTGGTTTCTCAAGTCTTTTGGGTACTTCAAAAATGCTTGGTTTATATTGACATAAATGCTTACTGTTGGATGATTTGAGGGACCCCCATGACTTGAGAAACACCCATACTATCCACGGAGAACATGCTGCCACTCCCAGCAGACCACGCCTCACTTCCTTTCAAATGAGCTGGATAAACCTGGCGAAAAAAATGTGTGAGTCTCGAGGGGCCGGGCTAAATTCAATCAACACAAGTCATTTGGGACATCTATATTTTCCATGTTATGCATATATCATCATATCTATACATATATATATGTAAATATTTAGTTATATATATATAATATAAACATAGGATATGATTGCTCAAATATACATATCTTATATCTTCCGTCCCAAACCATTCCACACATTCCTCACCTGCTTGGTTCACAGCTCTTCACAACGCCAAGGGACCGATCCATCTGTCGCGCTGACGAAACTCTTGCGCTTGCCAGACCGAGGGGTGGGCGTCGGCGTGGTCTTCTCCGGCGCAGCGCCTGGGCGGACACGGGCCGTTGCTGGTCAACCAACGGTGTTCCAAGGGCAAGTGGAAAAACACCTGTGACATGACCAAGCTAGATCATGTACATTCTACTTGTAGATCATTCTAGATTTTGGAAATGACCTTTCCACCAATTCAGCTGGCAGCATAAGTTCCAATGGCAAGAGATACAGGATTTCATGTCTCGAATTCTCCAACCGCTTTTGGACCATTTTTGACGGTACTCAGATTTACTTCCGAAGGTTGCGTAGTGCCGATCCGGAAGCTTGACCTTTGGTTGATGATGGTTCATGGTGATGATTCAGGTTGCCAGCGATGTCAAATAATCTGGTTGGTTTTGAGATCCCCAAAGGGCTCCCATGCTTCGCCAAGGGTCCCTCCTCCTCATCGTCCCTCAGCGCCAGCTTTTCACCAGCATCCGGGAACTTGGACCTGGTAGATGAAGGCATGGAGAACTGCTTCCAGATTGACAGAGACTCCCAGTGATCATCCAGTTTATTTACCGTTTATAGTGGTAGATCAACCATAACTTGGGGGTCCTCGATTTAAGGAAACACCCATATGTTTGGTATTTCTAGTCAATGCTGGCAATCACTTCTTACTGTAGTACTTTGAGGTCACTGCGTCACGGCAGCATTTCAAGGCGGAGGGAATGAACAGCCTAGATCCCTGTGAACGATGCTTTCATAGGATTGGACCAAGTTGCAACCTGCAGAATAATAGAACTCTAGCTCCTGAACTTGAGTGGCATTCAATGGCCAGGGAATCTGCAAGCCGAATCACGGATCCATTCACCATTAACCATTGGTTTGCCAATCATCGACCACTACTAACCATCACTAACCATCATTCACCACCAGCTTATTTAGCCATAAGCTGTAGGTTAATTGAGCCAAGGTAAATCATCCATTCACCATTATCAAGGTAATCAATTCAATCGTTAATTAACCATCATTGAATCATTAATCACCATAGGTCAATCATTCCCAAGTCCCCCTGCCCACCAATCCCTGGGAGGATCCGGATCCTCCACGCCTCATCCGCTGGATGAACTCTGCAGCCCTCAGCGCCACCAGGCCGTCGTTGCTGGCTTTGGCCTTGCAGGCCTTGTCGTCCGTGAGCAGCAACACTTCCGGACCCACCTGGGAGCACCGGAGGATCCCATGGAGGTCACCATGGACACCGGGCCGCGTGATCCGCATAATAAGTGGTAACCATGGTTAGGAACCGTGGTTGGCAACTGGCAATTTTTTGGTGGGCTATATCATTGATATACATTGATAGGTGAAAGAAACTGTGGTGACTAAGCACTAAGTGGGATGATCATCCAAGTAGGATAAGCGACGAAAGTCAAACAACCCCCTTTCAATGCGGAACCAACAGGATCAAAACAAGGACATGGCATCATATATGCATGTAGCAACTATAGAATTCTCAGCAACAACAATGATAGAGGGTTGTGACCCAGGGACATGACAAATCGATAGGATTAACCCTGATCCTCTTACTGGCGGTTGGCAGAAACCCAAAGTTTCTCGTCAGGACCGAGGTGAGTAGCTTTTGGATCAAACACACTTCCAAGATTTTGACAATGGAATAGATGGACCATAATGGACGTCTTGAATCTATGGCTATTGTCAATCCCAGGGCTCTTTTCATCTCTTATGGCTATTTTATTACATAGAAAGTCGCCAAGTCAACGAGGGCCACAGCCACGAATCCTCAACGAGCCACGATGTGGCGCCGGTACCAATGGGCCACACGACGAATGGCCCGGTCGTTCCGGTCGTTCTGAGACTCTTGGGGAAGCCTGGGCGCTGCGCCGTGCGATCCGCTGGAGTCGATGCCAACCTGTCCAAAATGATGGCTATGGCTATGGCTGTGATGGTTATCATGGCTATACCAGTAGTCAACAATAATATTAATATTCATGATCCAATTAATAGATTAATAGCTATGATGGTACAATGGTTGTTGAATAATACCCAATACTAATCATCATTTAGTAATTTGATAATACAGTATGGGTAATCGCCATACTTAGCTATAATGGGTATTTGGCTAATACCTATACTGTATTTATTAATTGGTATATGATGATTCTCATGCCAGTTGGGCTCTGTAAATGGTGGTCAATTGACGCTTGACCCTGGAAATTTTATTTCGAGAGGAAAATGCATCTCAAACATGAACGATCATGAACGCCTGACATTGGTTTTAATATCTTTTCAATGGGATTGGAGATTTACCACGCCAAAAGGATTGAGCGCAAACTGGTTCAGTCAAATAATATTTGGACATTCTATACTGGTATCACTTAAACTATGGTAATCATTGTATTCTGGTGAGACTACAATATCCTAATGATTACTGACAAGAATACAATTCGGTGCAAAGTTGAATACTAATAATTTGCACCAGTTTGTACTATGGCAATACAATATCCTAATGGTAACAATTCGGTGCAAAGCTGGTGATACTGACAGAATTATGCCCCGATCCAAGGTCACAAGTTGCCACTGCAAACCTCAACACACCCACCCGTTGTGCAGAGTGGCCGCTCCACAAAGGTCTCACGAAAGAATTCGTTCCTCAGAGCACCGCGAAAAAAGTCACCATGCATTAAAGTGATCTAAATTTGATGCGTAAATGGGATAATTTGACAGAAATCATGAGATAATCATGAACAATTTGAATGTATAAAGTCGCCACATGTCATTGATGTTCATTTGACAAATAAAACGAGAGACACTTGACGTGCATACAGGAACCAGTCCTGAGTACTGATGATGACAATGACGATGCCCTTGACCAGGACTCATTGTTGCGCCTGGGGGCCCTTTGTGTAGTTTGCTTTTTTGGTAAGTTCACTGGGATAAAATCACTAAACCATGTTCTTTGTCTCTAGATTAACATCTCGCTGATGAACCAAATGCAGGGTGGCAGGTAAAATATCAATGCACATGTAAAACACTTGCGGCCTGGCTATGGATACTCTGCAAACTGCGCATATTGCCTGGCAATTTGTCCACCATCTGTTGCTTGTATTATATGCGAATGCGTTGAACTCTAGATTTTGCAATGAATATGAACCAAAAACCACAGAAAAAAAAATGATATAGAGATATATAGAGTCTAGGGCTCTCTAATTAGAAATATATAAGTACCATATAGAAACATAAATATGTTGTGAACGTTTAGAACCATATGGCCTGCACACGATGATCTACTATCTGATGGGCGTGGCTGTTAAACATGTTGCAAATGTGTGGCTTCAAAACCCCACGACTGGTTGATAGTTCCAAGATATGTGGAAGGACGAACACACCGAGGAACGGAAAAACGTAGAACTTCCGTGCGTTTCGAGCGGAGGCCATGTCTCTAGCCTCACACGGGGCTCATCTGGCACATGCTGGAGGATGTGCAGCTTGGGTTGTGAACCCTATCAGGTAGCTTACGAAAAAACAAACCGCAAAAAAGGATCTCAAATCATTGAGTTCTGCAAAAGGAAGCGGGTGTTCGTTGGTTTTAATTTGTCCAATGACCTGTGGGTCACAAGTATTGTTCACATATCGAGCATGATATCTACCATGTCCAGTGCTTGGCATAAACATATGACCCTCCCAGGAGCAACCTCCCCATTCAAAACAGCTAACTTACTCAGCCACAAAATCAAGAAAGCCATCACAAAACCACTGAGAACGATTGTTTCGTTGAGAACGGCTCCTGGCTGAGAATGTGCAGGCATGGTTTAGAATTGTATGCATCAGTGTACTGTCGGTCGCTGAGATACAATATCTGATTCAGTGTCCGTACCGCAAAACATTTGTGTCTCCTTGTCTGTATATGTATACATCTGCATCTACACATCGACACGCAGCATTGCGTACAAAATGTGTATACAGAAGGTCACACATATCAAATTCATAAATACAAAGTATCCAACCATATGATGGCTGTGCATATCAATTATGCATCAATGCGTATATACATTGCACATGATATTTGATGCCATGTACAATATGTAACAATTGAATACAATTGACTGTAATATGTGAGATCAGAATAAATCGCAACAGGGAAAATGAAATATGATGAAATATGTATACGCATGTATACGCACTACATTTATATAACTATACACTATCAAATCTATTACTACATATGATACCACATGTATTGTGCAACTCAAGATGACTCAATTCAATGATTTACTCAAGCGGATCAATGCGTAATGTGCATGTTTGGGCCTTCTCCCGATCTCCAACACCTCGCTTGGCACCACCTCAGCACTTGGGGCTCAGGGTGACAAGGAGTGGCAGCTACGAAACCGGGGTGCCAAAAGGGACCACAACAACGGTCACTGCTGGGATATCCCCAAAGATATGGTTAATGAATGTTAACAATGGTTAACCCATGGTTAACCCATGGTTAACCAATGGTTAACCCATGGTTAACCAATGGTCAACCAATGGTTAATAAATGCTAATATAATAGAGGACAATCACCAACAATAAGCTTAAACAGCTGGAGGACCAACACATTTGCGGACAATCCAACACTCTAGAGCCATAGAAATCACCGGTGAACTCCTGTATCTCTGAAAGATTTTCCAGCTTCAGTGGCTCAACGTTATTTGCAAAGCAATCCTTTCTTCATGGTCTAATAAATTCCCTTGGGAGATGTTTAGTGCGTCATGCTGTGTCCAGGCATTCCTACGAAAGTGTTACTTGAGGCATGCCAATTTCTTGCTTGATTTGTTTTACTTGTTGCGTACCATGGATCTCTCCATGTCGTGGATGGTGAAAACTCTGAACAAATAATAGGTAGAGCGACTATAGCATCATCACTGTATACGGAAACCTAATTGAACCAGTGACGCTGATGGCCAAGGATGGTTGCACCACTGCTCCTAACCTCGTCACAGTGTCTATCCATAACTTTACCCACTCACTATGGTTCATACCTATTCACAAGTAAAGTAATCCTATAGATTGAATAACCTGAACCACTCATCCCAAACTATCTATGGATCCAAATCATCCACAAGTCTACCAAAACTCCAATCCCAAATATCTCTACGATCTCTGAGTATACCATATAGCCATATATTTTCACCATGGTTGAACCAGCCATTTCACCATTGAACCAACCATACCACCGTTGAACCCCAACCATTCTGCAACTCCCAGCGTGACTATCATGGAACTGGCCGGAGCAGGTTCTTCGTTCAGCTCCTCCTCTGCCACCTGATCCTCCTTGGAATCTCCTCACAGGTGGCAGCTGCTGGGGCGCAATGCATTGGCAGTGGCCAATGATCCTTGGATCAATGCCCTGTACGCAATGATTTCCCCTAACTGGACATGATGATTTCCCCCCACCTGGCCCAATCTGGGTTGGTTGTACCACCAACCTGCCACAAAAACTGCCACAGCCTTTTTCGACTCGCATGCCTCTGTACTGATAGTCAATCTGAAAAAAGGTTTACACTCATGCAGCAGAGGCTGGTGGTTAAATCAGCATGGCGCGCACTACGGCCCGAGTCTAACCACAGCATCCACAGCCTTTCCACTTAAAACTCATCGTCGTGTGACCATTGGTGGGGTGGCACCAATGCTGTTCCACCCGAAGGGTCCAAGCCGCTTTTGACGATCTCTGTCACCTTCACGACATCTTCCACCAAATCCTTGGGAGATGGGCTGTACCTTATACTTTCAGGCAGCATGCCCTTGATGTGCAAGCCCTCGATGATGTGCACAAAGTATCCGACCATACTGTGCTGCGCCAACAATTCCGACGCCTCAACCTTGCCCTGGTCCAAGTGCAAGACATCCGTGAGCATGTCTGTGCCAGGTGCTTCATATTTTCCAATCTCCCGGAAGCGCTGCTCTGGCATTACCAGCTGGGGATCATCCTCGACCCAAACCAACTCGAAGCCAGGCTGGTCCTGGAGCACGACGTTGGCAGCCATGAACCTGTAGCTGTCTGCAACGGTTACAGGGATCTCAAAGTAGGGTCTTGGGCGGTAGTCGCAAGCCTGCTGTGCTTTGCCTTCAATGAAGACACGCAATAATTTTGCCAACAACGGTGGGCAGCGAGGTACGATGTCTACTGGCCGCACGAAGTTGATGTAGCGTTGGAACATGTTCCTGTAGTCTTGCTCTCTTGGCTGACTTGTGTTCCATGGAGCGAAAGGAGTAGAGGCTGCAAAGGTGATACACCAAAGCTTCTTCACCTGTCGCGGCACGCGGCAAAGGGATGCAACACATGGGTATTTCACGTGAGGGTATCCAAAATCTACCAATAAATAATGATGATTTTCAGTAGGAAACCCAATGGTTAGGGGGGTACCCCAACATTTTGAGACATACCCACTAAACCAAACGAATGCTGGAGTTTATTGAGACCCCGGCCTGTTCGTTCTGGTTCTGGTTCTGGTTCTTGGCGCGCAACTGAAGGTGGCTAGCAAAGAGCTGTGCAGTAGCACCACCCAAAGAGTGGCCCGTCACTAACAGTTGGCAGTTCGAATTCCCAGAATTCCGAGCGAAGTCATCAACCATGTCCTGCACACTAGAATTGCAAGCTACAAGTTTCATCCAGTTATATACTGGGGACTTCTCTCTTGAAATGACCAGTTGACAAGATAAAAGATGATAGTTAGCTGATAATAAAAGTGGTCGTGGGCCGTGGGCGCTGAAAAAACTGCCACAAACCCTGCAGAAGCCCATCCTCCAATTCCCTGAGATTGTACTCCATCATGGCATACCAGCATGGCTGCACCGCCAAACCATGCTCACGGAAATGAGGCAAACTGCGCACAGGCATAAAAATTGTGCTGAGGTTGGCCAACCAGTCATTGAGAATTTCTGTGCCTTTGAAGACAACCGCAAGGATTTTCAGCTCTCCTAGGCCTGGAGACATCATCTGCACCGACACAACGGCCTTCTGGCACAAGTTCTCTGGCGGGTCTAGAATGAAGAACCTGATGACTTCGAAGTGAACACTCACAGGTTTACCCTTCATCTGAAAACTTCGCTGAAAGTACATCTCTTCCTCACTTGGCATAGTCGTCCGGTAGATCCAGTCAGACAATTCCGCCGCCACATAGGTGGCTGCGTAGCGAGCGAAGGAGCCGTCGGAGTCAGACGCCATTGCTGCAGGGCGGGCTATCCTATTGAGCCACTGCAATGGCTTCGTTTTGTCTTCGCAGCTGATGTTGTCAAACCATGTGTGCTGGTTCTGAAGACAGTCCCTGCCAAAAAAAATGGCCGCTGTGAAGCTATGGTGATTCCATGTGACCGCAGCTATAAAGCTGAGATGACCAAGACAAACCCAAGGGGAGCATCACACCAGATCTCTCCGCGCACCTGTCTCCACACGGCAGAGCGCTCGGAGACGCGAATAGATTCCCATGTTTCGATGCCGCACCTCCTGTAGGACCTGAGGACATGGCTGGTGGGACCTTGATGTTGATTGATTGTTGATGATGCTTAATGGTGGTGAACCATGGCCAATCAATTTAGATCAATTCTGATTGATGGTGATGAAGTGTTGATGAATGGTCATTCATGAATGGTTCATTGATGGCTTATGATGTTACCATGAAGATTAATGCTAGTCAATAAGGATGCCAATCAACCATCGACCATCAACCGCTATGGATGGGAAGGGTGGTGAACAATAGCAAATTGATGATGATTGATCGTGACAAATGATGGTTGATTCATCTTCGATTCACGGGGTTGATTGTTGAAGAATGGTGGCTGATGATGGTTGATGGCTGATGATGGTAGCACTGATGGCAAATGATGGTTGCTGATGTCGGCAATTGACAATATCCATACTGCTTAAATGGTTTCAACCCCTATCAAAAACATTAGTCAAACAACTGTTTGTTAATACCAAGGAAAATACAAAATGCCTAAAACCACCAGTACATATAATAATTGGACAATGACCATGATGGAACAGTGCAGTGACCCCTTACAGTTTTGTGATTGTGATATTGGTTATAGCAATGTGCGTCGATCTGGTGTGCGTGATAATCGTAATACTGTCTGTGTGATGTCTTGGCACTATTCACAACATGTGAGAATCGACAACGATAGTAAAGTCAGCCAAAAGATCTCAAGTAGAGACGAGCAAAATATGATGAATCATGAGGCATCTCTAGATAACCCAGGCACTTAATTTCATCGCCACATGATCAGTCGTACGACAATCTGAGGATGAGCAGTGCGGCAACCTTATGTGCATTGCGCATCTTGCCATGCTCCTGACAAAGTCCTAGCAATCCCAAGACTGGTTTTGAGTGTTGAGTCATGGAAAACGCTGCGTAATCATGTGGAATCGACTATTAAATACTATAAATACAGGTGCTAAGTACTATCAAATACTAGTAAATACTATTAGTACTTTGAAACACTATTCATACTTATGAGATTATATTAGATACATTTAGATACTATGTTGGTATAGAGGTTGGTCTGCTGCCCCGTGACTCAAATGGTGCAGCTGAGGCACAGTGTAGGGCACCACCACATGGTTCACACCTGCGGCACGTCGCTACCCGGTTGGTCTGCCTCCCCCGAGCACCCGAAAAGGATGTGTGTTCATTTTTCGCAGAGAACCATGTTTTGAATGATGAAAAATATGCTGAATGATAAAAGATGATACAAACTTGGAACCTGTCGTTTTTTCTGGGTCCGAAAGTGCCAACTTTGACAGCTGCGCTGAGACACATTCATCTTCAGCGATGAGGTCAATCTGATGCAACACGATGTTGGTGTCCTTGGGCGGCCATGGGAAAGAAACTCCTTGTCTTGAGTTTCTGTAGATGTTCCGTCGTGTCTGTAGGTATGCATGGTTGATATTCAATGCCTTGTGACAAGGAATAGTAGGAACCATACCTTCCCAGAAACGGTCGATGGGAAAATCTACTGGAACAACCCTGTGATTGGTCGGTAAAACAAGGTTTTCCGGTGGACTTCTCCGTCAGCCAATCCGGCGAAAATGACCCAATGATTACAGTCACCTCTGTGGATACTGGGGAAGAACGTAACCACCCTGCAAGAATCTGCAGCTCTAGGGTAGGGCATATTAGTTGACGTACAGGCTGTGAAATCATATGTTCAAGTCAAGTCAGCTATGAGAACAAAGGCAAAGCTGATCCCATCCTGTTTGGATGGGAACTTGGTATCCTTATCCTCATGTCTTGGAGTACCATAATCCCAATAAACCAGGTCTTCTCAGTCTTCACTATATATTGTCCATAACTGGTGTGAGCTCAAACGTCCAGTGACGGTTTGGCTTACGCCCAATTCATGGTGCGGGTTTGTCCGTGTATGGAGTACCCCAGCTTTTGATAGCTTACCCATCAGTGTGAACGTGCTTGGATGGGTATCACAGCTTTTGGCAAGGACCGTCGTATACCGTCGCACTTCATCCGCAAAAAAGAAAATCATTCTTGGTGATGGCAGGCCTCTCACCCATCCTCCTCAAATTTTCTCACCCCTCCCCCTGACCCCTTGGTGATGGCAGGCCCAGATGTTTCCCTTGGACTTCTCTGGTTGCCCGGTCTCACCGAGTCGCAAGGACCAGCACTTGATCTGCACCTTCGAAGGCTTCAGGGACGATGTCGTCCCTCAGGTAGACCTCACGGACCACCTGGCAGCCATGGGGCCAGTGGTGAGCTTCCTGTGGACTCTGAACCAATCATCAACCAGTCTTCACCATTCACTAACTACTCTTAACCTCTATGATATTACCATGGGGCCAGTGGTGAACTACTATTTGGAATGTTTATTTGAAGTGATAGTTCTAATCTACCCAAAAGAATGCCTAAGAATGGCTGTCTAGACCCCGCTATAGTGTCAAACGTGAACTGTCCTGCGAACCAAGCAACAAGTGTGCTCAAAGAGACCACAATCTTGTTGCCATCAGTTTCCATTGGATTTCCCTTTCCGCCGTTCACCTGGTTGGTAGTTTCAACGGCAAATTATTAGTCAACCAGTAGTCAACCCACCCACCCACCAACCAACCCACCAACCAACCAAACAACCCACCAACCAACCAACCAACCCACCAACCAACCAACCAACCCACCAACCCACCAACCCACCAACCAACCAAACAACCCACCCACCAACCTCGACCCTCCACCCTGCACCCATCGAACTGAAGCGCCACCCTTGGCCTTGCGGATCTTGTTCTGCCGCGTGCGCCGCAACCAGCTGCTGAGCTGCCTCGAGCTGTTGGGCACGTCATCCGCGATGTCCGCTTCGGTGAGCTCGAGACCACTCCCCATGGCCAACCGATGGCGGGGAACCCCGGGGGTCAGCTGCAAAGGGCATCCAAGGAAGCTCCGAACATGCTGTAACCAGCCGATCTGAGGGGGGGATGAAGGTTTTTTCCCCACCTGTCAGGTGAGGGTTGTTAGATTTTATCAGAGTTGACTGCTCCTCCTTCTCCTCCTCCTCCTCCTCCTTGTCCTCCTCCTCCTCCTCCTCCACGACCAAGCGCGACTAGTGGTTGCTTCCGGACCTCAACCACGATCACGTATGCCTGCTGGTGGCTGCCGGACCTCAACCGCGACCAAGCGCGACCAGTGGTGGCTGCCGGACCTCAACCGCGACCAAGCGCGGCCAGCGGTGGCTGGCGCGCCCTCCACGCC
>VSDK01029849.1:248978-286106 GCA_009767595.1 Symbiodinium kawagutii | reverse complement strand
CAGAAAGAATGTCAGAGAGAATGTCAGAAGATATGTCAGAAGACATGTCAGAAAGAATGTCAGAAGATATGTCAGAAAAAATGTCAAAAGAAATGTCAGGAAAGAATGTCAGAAGATATGTCAGAAAGAATGTCAGAAGAGATGTCAGAAAAAATGTCAGAAAGAATGTCAGAAAGAATGTTTGACTAGAAAGTTGTCAGAAAGAACGTCAGAAGATGTGCCAGAAAGGATGTCAGAAAGAATGCCAAAAGGTATGCCAGAGAGAATGTCAGAAGATATGTCGGAGAGAATGCCAGAAAGAATGTCATTCTAAATGTCGGAGAGAATGTCAAACCAAAGTGGAGTCAGCAAGCGGTGTTGAAATGACATGGTGGGGATCACTCGAAGTAAAGTAATTTTCGAGCTTTGAAGATGGAGTCTATGATTGAAGTTCTGCATGTCTGTTGGAAATGGTAGAGGAACAAGGATATCGGGTTGAAGTAGAGGTGTTTCACAAGCTTGTTGCTTCAAGCAAGTAATGCAAAAGTGTCAATCTTTGGATGGAATCTAACTGATCAAAAGAACAGGGAGTGGCCCTAGAATATTGCTTTGAGTCCCTCAGGTTTTGTAAACCACTTGCGAGTTTCTTGGCGTGATACAGCCAAGTGTGCTGGTGCTTCCATATCATCTGGCTGAGTCAGGCTTCATTGCAATGATATCAAGGGCAGAGAATGGAAGGAGCCCTTCCAAACTCTGTTGAGCCAACGCTGGCTCACGGGATTCAATTTCTCAGGGCAGCCAGAATCAACAGGCTGCAAGTGGGATCCCAAAGTAGAGACGGCTGTTTGTCCGATGATGTTCCAAAGAATGTGAACGAACAATGACAATTCACCTAATGCATCCTATAGCTTGTAGATCCAGCATCATGGTGCAGGCTACAGATTTCTCTGGCATACCAATGTAAAGTCGATGCAGCCAACCAGTACACACCTCCTGAGTCTGGTCCCTGCAAATGGGTACGGCGACAAACAAAAAGTGTTGTTTCATGAGATGGTCAATCCAATAAGGCTGTGCTTTAACCCCTGCAGCCCAGGTGAACATCCAAGAGTAAGCAACATATCAGATTCAACATGAAATAACGTTCAACATACTGAAAGACGCCGACAGATCTTGAAGAAAATCCGATCCTATGTAGAAATTCATCCTATAGCTGGTAGATCCAAGGCTGTTTTTACCTTTGCAGAAACCAAGTGCTGTCGGCACCGCCAACAGCAGGGACGCCCAGCAGGCACCTCCCCCTGCAAGCTCTGCTTGACCAGGCGAGTCACAACCTCCACCACCACCTGGAGCGATGATTTCAGTGCTTGGAAGGACCCAACGTTGGAGCACCCCCCTTGGACACAGTACTGCTGCAGTTTCAGATGCTAACCCCGCATCAATAAACCTAGTGGGGGGTACGATGCAAAACCCAAAAACAAAGCTTTTGGATGCTTTTAGGGGATGCCCTCTATATTAATCAACCAGGGCGTGATAAATCCCAGGGTTGGCATTACTGCACACCATTAGTCTTTAGTCCCAGTATGGCTTATTGACAGATGTTTTTGATGCCTAACTTGGGACAGACATGGAAACTAGCCATGAAGTCAAAGTCCTACCAGGCATGCCCGCTGTTTGTGGTGGATCCAAACTGGCTCCTTGATACAAATGGCGGCAGCGCCCCTCAATGGTCGTGCAACTGTTGCCACTCAGATCTCCCAAATGGATTCATGAACATTCTATCTCATAAGTACATCTGTACTGTACACTATTTCAGAAATGTGTACCCTCAACTCTAGGATTTCATGAGTATTACATCTGGACATAATATTGCGGTTGTGACATATCCAGGGTACATTCTGCTGAACATTACCATGCCAAATCTATCATGTCTTGAAGCTGACTGTCAAAAGTGACCCACAACACAGCGGGTTGGAATGTTCCTTTGTCAGGGGTTGTCAAGCACTGGGATCTAATCGATGGCTAATCAACAGCATCCACCATTGTTGCTTATGAACTGATCTCTTTGGGGCTACCAATCATAAGCAACCAGAATTAATCATATCAACAACAGTATCACAAGCCATGGTTGACTATTTGGGGTGCCATCAATCAGAGTCACTAGTGATTTGACCACTGGTTTCTTGTCTTGTTTACCACTAGTATTGTGGTTTATCACTGTTGATAAGTCTTATCATTGGTGTTGTTTATGACTATTTACCACCAGCCACTAGAATCTACCAATAGTATCTACCACTAGTATCTACCGTTAGTAATAGTATCAACCACTAGTATCCACCACTAGTATCCACCACTAGTATCCACCACTAGTATCCACCACTAGTATTGACCTAGTATCATCTAGTATCACTATTGGTGGTATGGGGATTTCTCAAAATTGGGAACCCCAACAATGGATGATTTACTAGTATGAATGGTCTCCTTTGACTTGAGATACACCCATATGGGGTATGTTGGTCAATCCGTGGCTAAGAGTGGTCGTGTAGTCAGTTCACATTGGCAAATGATGGTAGCAGGCAACCAACAATACTTAACTATTGTGAACCATTATAGGTGCACCACCAACAATGATGATAGGTATCCACTACCATAACCTAACCCAACAATGATGATAGTATAACCTAACCAATAGCCTATCTTATAACTAACCTAACCTAAAAATAGGTTGTAGGGGTATCCACTACCATAGTAATAACCATAGTAATCAACTATGATGATGGTATAACCTATCATCCACTACCATAACCTCACCATAGTAATGAATAGAACTCACCGCTTGCAAAGCCACTGCGCTGCCTCGGGTTCCTCTTGATCCACCAGCAAGTCCGCAGCCTAGGCCCCAGGTCCCGAGACCAGGTTCCTTTTTTCAGGAAGGCAATGGAGGTCAAGGATGGTTGATAGTGGTTGATGGTAGTGATTAATAGTGGTTATTAGTGGTTGATGGTACTGTTTAGTAGTGGTTATTAGTGGTTGATCATGTTAATAGTGGTTGATCCTTAATGGATAGTATGGTTGATAGTGGTTGATCATGTTTTTAACTGTACTGACTCAGATGTATATTGGTGTAACGTATAACAATGTTGAATTATGTTTTGCGTGGCAAGCTGGGTTGATAGATTCACCAACAATGCTATGGACAATGCCCTGTGGATGATCGGTTTTTCTCGCGAATAAAACTGCGAAGCAACTTCAGTCCAACTGCAACTTCAAGCATCAATTGAACCAGCAATTTCACATCAGAACCGACTAAATCTACTCAGTCAAACATTGTAGCTCACATTAATCAATGATGGATTCCAGTAGCAATGACTAAGCGGAATATGTGAAACCATTGTTGTCGCCAGCAATCATTAACCATAAAATTAACCACTATCATATATATATATACACCGTACTGTGTTAACCCTTGTTGACCTTCATCGACCATCATCAACCAATCACACCAAGTCATTAACCAGCGATGGTCAATAAGAGCCTCTGACACTGAGTCCCGCACCATGATGTGGTCACGGCAAAAAACTGTGCAGTGAGAAAGGCTGATTTCCAGGTGAAGCACTCTCCATGACAAACCTCAAAACAGTTGGTTTACCACGGTTTACCCACGAGGACAGTCCGAGCAGCTCCAGATTTTGGCAATTTCTGGTGAAAATTCAGGGGAGAATGCAAGCAAACTGATGAACAAATGACATGTGTGTGTGTGTGTGTGAATCTGTCTTCTCGTCATTCATCGGGCCCAAATCTCGATCCGCTAGGCTGCACAACATGGAAAGCAGTCAAGAAAATCCCATGTATGATCCCTTCCTTACCATATTAAAGCCCACCCCCCAGCCCGCAAGGTTATTGCCCATACAACTGGAGCAAAACCCCACATCTTGCCCCATGTAAAACAACGACATTCCATGACTGGCGAATCTGCAGCCGACTGTGACCATGTGATTGCGCACTTTCCCACCTACGGTTTAACTTCAAACCCATACCTTCATAGTTTATGAATGTTTATGACCTATATAGTTTATAGGTTTATCCATAGTTTATGACTAATAATACCTTCATACTTTATGACCTGTTTTTCATGGATAGACTGCTGCAAAGCTGGACGCAAAGAGAAGTCCCTTCCTTTTTTGTACGGGTGGATTGCAACCTCACGCGGAGCAATCGGATCTCACACTGGCCTGCTGCAGTTTTCTCAATAAGCTTACAATCACAGCAGCGTGCTTCATACAGTTGATGTTTTTTCTGTGGAACGTATTGAGTCAACATGGTTCCAATTCAACGTCAGTTCAAAAAACCATGAGACATCTCGAAATCTGCCGGCGGAAAGGGTGAGATATAATCACTGTTTGAGAGTGTGGACTCTCTCATCCAGCGACCGCAGCCAAAGACTGACGAATCTGCGCCGCAGCGAACCTCTGTTCAGAGCTGTTGGAAAGTAAGCAGCACAGCATGCAGCAGCAAAGACATGTCTCATGTCTTCTCATCAACTGATCTATGCAGATCTATGCAGAACTTTGCCTTTGCAGCTCCATCCATTCTATCTACATCACGTTGACACTCACACGAAGTGGTCCTGCAGGCACAAGACAACACGGTAGTCTCAAGGGGTGGTAGATCACTCATCATCACGCCACTGATATCGTAACTAATTTGCTTCCTTCCGGCTGCCCGCTGATTCAGGTGGTAGCCCAAAATGTTGGGTCTAATGCTGATGGAAAAAGGGCGCACATCGGATTCAGGGTGCAACTTTTTTATACCAATGGTTATTCCAGCGGGCACAGACCCCCCGATGGACGCAAATGGGGGCAATGAGACTGAAATTGCTTCAATCCCCATTGGTGTTTCAATCCCATTGATGCGGGCAAATGCAAAAAAATGCAGCAACAATGGAATTGAAACAATTTCAGCTGAAACGTGCTCGGCTGCAAGATTCGACCTATGATCCATGGGCTTCATTGACCCTTTGTGCTTCGGGCCCGATGTGAAACGAAACACGTTTGTCAAGTGGGATTCATATTGTGACGAGACAAGTACAGTAACCTTATATTATATTATATCTATCATAGGCAGCCGGTTGCATGCACTGCAACATGCTTCATTTACAGTAAGTCCGGCAAAGGACTGTGCGTGGCCTTCTCAAACTAGACACATGGAGTTACCGACTAGGGCTAGATGCTTGATATACCTCTAAACTTCTTCTACTTGTCATTCTTAGCGCATTAGTAAAAGACCAGGAGCCACTTGGAAATGTTGAAACCCATTGAAACCCCAGTTGTTTCTTGGGTCAACCCACCTCTTCCAGGATTTTCAGCACACAAAAATGCTCAACCTGTTGAAATTTACAACTTTCAACAATACCTCGCCAATGAATTACAGTTGTAGCAGCGAATCTACGCAGGCATTTTTGTCCGAGTAAAACAAGTGTGAGGGTTTGCCCTGTAAAGGGTTATGAGCCCAAGCTAATTCCCACTGTGCGGTGATCATGGCGAAAGATCGGGCTAGATCGGCACCATGTGACGGGGATACACCATTCAATCCTTTCTACTCAGAACGACTGCAGAGGGAAATGGCCCTGGCGAGAGCACGGCCTGCGGAACTACCGGCTCCGACATCGGAATCGGGTCAGGTGGGATTCACCCCGGAATCGGTGGAGATGGAACCGCTGAGGGATGTGTCTGGCAAAGGGAGAGGTAGTCAATTTTCATCCATGCATGCGGAGGGTAGTGAGATGAAGATGGGAAGCTTCGAAACACCACCTAGCAGGAAACCATGGAGACGACCGATGGGGAATCTACTGGGAGCGGTTGCTGTAGTGGATCCCGTAGCAGTGCGTCGAACAGAGGGACGACTACCAGACACCCATGACACAGCACCCAAAAGCATGGGAACGGTACCTATGATTCCGGAACATTCCAAAGAACCACCGGCTACTGATGAACTCCAAAGGGCATTGGAGAAGGAGATGGTATGCCATTTGCAGGATGAAAATGCTCAGCTTAGGGAAGAATTGGAACGTCTTCGAAAGCAACAGAAAACTTCTGGTTCCAATACCTCATGGTCTACTGTTACCAGTCGTGGGCAGGGGACAGAACCAAGTAGGAAGGAAGCTGTGGAATCTGGTGGATCACCACCGCCGAAAGCTCGGGAGTGTGAGAAGGGTGAGAGATGGACGCCTAATGGTACCAAAGTACCTGATGGAACCCCACCTCGTGATGATGTGGATGAGCGACCAAGGGCACCACCACCAGCACCAATCTTGCCTCCATTTCCTAGTCATATGGGTCAGGGAAACCATCATGGGTTGGATGACTATGAACCAGCTCGAGATGACAGAAAACAACGTCGTTACAATCATGAATGGGTTCCAGTTCGTGCAGGGGGAGAACGAACCGTCTCTCCGGGAGAAGCTAGGAACATTTGGTTGACCCGTGAAGTTCAAGTTCTTCAAAACCAGGTGAACCAATTGCGAGGTCAGAATCGGTTTTCCCAAGATGAGTACTGGTCGAGACCTGTGATGGCTACAGCACCCGATCTGGATAGAACTAGTACTTTGTCGGCATGTGCGGGGATTCCCACTGAAATCAATGACAGGGATCGTTGTCGGTCGCAGTTCGGGGCAGCACCTGGGGATGGAGACCTGATCAATCGTGCATGTTCACCCAATGATGACGATCACCAACGGCATCGGGCTGTCGTGATGCACGGAGATCATCATCTTCGGCATCGGGCGGATGACTTGCACGGTGAACATCATCTACGGCATCGGGCGGATGACCTGCACGGTGAACATCATCTACGGCATCGGGCGGATGACCTGCACGGTGAACATCATCTACGGCATCGGGCGGATGACCTGCACGGTGAACATCATCTTCGGCATCGGGCGGATGATTTGCACGGAGAACGTCGTCTTCGGCATCGGGCGGATGACACGCATGGTGAACAACGTCTTCGGCATCGAGTGACGGATCGACACGGTGATCATCGACTACAAGAGGGGAATAGTCAGGATCGAGACGGTGGACTACCTCTACAACGTCGAGCGGTACCAGGTCGAATCGATGAAGACTCACCACCAAGACATGTCGAAAGACCATATGATCCAGCGGAGGACCCCTACTTGCCGGATGCCGAGGGGAAAAGATTCGGGACAGAGTATCCTTCGCATGACTGTCGGTCGGCATGGTGGACCCCTCCGGAGAATGGTGGCGAGACAGTTGAAGTTGTGGGAAGACCCAATGCTACGCCGGGAGACCAAGGCACGCCACCACTTCTACCACCAGTGGGACCAGCCACCACCTATGCACCAATTCCACATTCGTGGGAGAGTTCATCGGGGAACAGTCGGGCAGAGTTACCTGTGCTACCGGGGAATGCTACTCCACTTCAATATGGAGATTGGCTTCATCTTTGTGGACCCACCATGCGAGACATCAGTGGAAATGCCAATCAATGGTGGGAAGCAACGACACAGCAGGCCTTGAAGTACTACAATGAGTGGAAGAGTGCGACTCCACTGAATCGCATCCAAATCGAACCTCAATTGCCGATGGAACTACGGCAGCCCAACTTCGGTCGGACAGAGCAACGTGGAGTTCATTTGTTGCTCAAGGCGATCTCCGAAGACCTCCAGCAGACCATCATTGCGGATCGACAACTGTCCTCCACAGGAATTTTGTTCAAGTTGTACATTCGTTATCAGCCTGGAGGACCAGGAGAGAAGTCGCTCATCTTGAAGGAGTTGACATCACTGCCAAAGACTACCAACATCCAGGAGCTGGCCCAGGCATTGAGGGGGTGGAGGAGACACTTTGGCAGGGCACGTGAAGTGGATGCTGCACTTCCAGATGGGGTCTTGCTGCTGAAGGCACTAGAGTGTGCATGTCAACAGATTGCCAAGTTGGACAGTCAAGCAGCTTTCAGACTGGCGCAGAGTCGATCCCAACTCTCGGTGGACGAGCGACCTACTACTCAATCGATTTGGGCGTACTCCCAATGCCTCTTGGCGGAGACGGAGACCTTGGTGCTGATGTCCTCTTCACCATCTCCCGGAACCGACCAAAACCAAATCAAGGTACGACAAGTGGATGCAGGTGATGACCATTCCAAACCTAGCACCCCGGCCAACCCCAAGTCGACACCGGACCCAGATGGTAGCACCGGCAAAGGGAAAGGAGGAACATCGAGTCAGTCGGAAACTCCATGCAAGTGGTTTCGTTCAGAGACCGGGTGTCGGTCAGGGAAGAACTGTCGTTGGAGTCACTCCTGGGACGGAGTTCCTGACCGTGGTTCGCGGTGTTGGACATGCGGCTCAACCCAACATAGGAAGAACGAATGCCCGGTTAGGGGATCCACCGGCAAGAACAAATCCGGTGACGTGGCGAATGCCACGGGGGGAGGACATGGTGGTGGTGGTGGAAAATCGTCATCGTCTTCCGGAAAATCCCCTGGCCAGACTTCATCAACAACGGCATCTACAAGCAAACCAACTCCGGACAAACCCAAGGTCCAAGAGATGCAGACTGAAACCAGTGAAGAGAACCACAACAAGGGCAACACAGAAGTCAAAGGAGGTGGAGGAGATGCAGGAGCCACCAAACCGGACTCTACGGCAGAGCTACTCCAGGAAGCAACCCAACTGTTGAAGTCGTTGCGAGGACCTACTACCCCAAAAGTTCAAACGATTCGACTGGCACAACTGGATAGTGCGGAACAGGGGTGGATGCTGGTGGATTCTGGTGCTACACATGCTCTACGGCCAGCGAAAGACCTTCAGGAATGGGAAGAATCAACTCCTACCTCGGTGTCACTGGCGGAAGGAAACACCATGAAGTTCCGACTCAAGAAGGGAACCAAAGTGCTTCTGTCAGACCCAGAGGAACAAGAGAGTACATGGATTCTGCCTGTGGGAGGATTGGCTGAAATTGGCTTCGGTGTTCAGTGGGCGGAAAATCAATGTTCCATTGTTGACAAGGATGGCAACAATGTCCAGGTACAGCTCCACAATGGATGTCCAATGATTCAGGAATGTGTTGGAAGAGAAATCATTGATCGTCTTGAACAAAGACAGCGACATCTGGTTCAAAAGATGATGGTCATTAAGAGGCTCATTTCAACCAATGAGGTGGACACGAAGGAGTGGAATGCAGAAGTGGCCCTAACATTCAAGTTGCGTTGCCTCTTTCCTATGTTGCCGGATGAAGTTCTGTTGCGGTTGGTCCCAGACATGGAACAGTTACATGACGAACACATCTCCAACAAGATACCATGGAATCGACGCATTCGAAAGCGAATCGATGAAGCGGAGAATGTGATCGTGCATCTCTATGCCGGGAAGGACCATGGCTATTGGACCAAACATCTCAATGACAACAAAACGTTTGTGCTCTGTGTCGACATCCTCGGGGACCTGAAGGCGAATGTCCTGGATGATGCCACCTACACCTATCTGATGCGCATTGCTGCTTCAGGTAAACTGAAGGCAGTAATAGGGGGCCCCCCCTGTCGGACAATCTCGGCATTGAGATTTCAGGGAGATGACGGTCCGGGCATCATCCGCACCGAGCAAGAACCCTATGGGTGCAGTACCAACTCCCCTGGCGAACAAGAACTGGTCGTGAAAGATTCCATTCTATGGTTTAGGATGTTGGCCTTGTTCGTACTGGCAGAAGAGGTACGACCGGAAGATGCTCAGGCAACTGGGTTTTTGATCGAGCAACCAGAGGACCCGAAGGACTATCGGTCGCCTCAGGACATCGAGGAGCACCAGTATATGAGCATGTGGCGAACCCAAGAGTGGGCTGCGTTTTCACAGAGGTACGGAATCCATATGGTTAGTTTTGACCAGGGGACGATGGGTCACATCAAAAGAAAACCGACGTCGTTGGGAACCAACTTTGAAGACCTCCTTGCACTACATGGTATGAGGGGCGGACCATCTACGATGTCGCCAATGGCCACAGCTGAGAGACTTCGACAAGCCCAACCACTTCATGTGAGATGTCAGGAATCGAAGGCATGGGCTGAATGGTCACCTGGCCTCAAACGAGCCATTTGCTTGGTTCTCACACGATGGATCAACTCACATGGGAAACCGGGGGAGACCAAGATTCAAAAGATCTCACCGTGGTCCATGGAACAGTGGAAGAAACATTTCGAGGCGGACCACATGCCATCGAGGCGGGACTGCCGTTTCTGTGTGCAGTCACAAGCACGCAGCAAGGCACACCGAAGGATACAACATCCCCAATCCTATACTCTTTCGGTCGACCTCAGTGGGAAGTTGACTCCTGGAGATGATCAATGCCCGACCGGAAAGAAGAAAGGAAGATACATCATGGTGGGTGTGTACACGTTCCCAACCACCAAGAAAGGTCAATCACTACTACCAATTCCGGGGGAGCAACCACCTCAAGACCAACCACTTCCACCTGAAGATGCAGATCTTGAAGGAGATGGAGCAGATCCCGGGGGAGATTCGGACCTGTTGGACACGTCCATGGGAGAGATACCTCAAGACCTACCGGAGACTGATCATCACGACGACCTTGACTTCATGGTGGAGGAGGAGGAACCCGACTTTGAGTTACCACCAGCGGTCGAGGAGGCCGGAAAAACAGCAATGGACGCTTGGTCTAAGATGGTGGAGGAAAACATGGACATTGGGGTCAGGAATGTCACACTGGTGGAGATCTTAGAGTCAAGATCTGCACATCACGTGCTGCCGGCATTGGCACGCATGTACAGCAAACTACGACTTCTTGGACTACCACTTTTCCGACTCCACTCGGATCGAGCTAGAGAACTGTTGTCAGCTCCAATCCGCAGATGGACACTTGACCGAGACATCCTCACCACGTTGACTACAGGAAGCTCTTTCAAAACAAATGGCAGAGCAGAATCCGAGGTCAACTGCATCAAGAAGGCAGCAAGAACCCTCGTGGCGGCAAACAAATGTCCGTTGGAAAAATGGCCTTTGGGGGTGCGCCACATTGCTGAGCGACGACTTCGTTCTCAACTTCGAGCAGTTGGATGGCCTACCGGAGACCTACTCCCATTTGGATCCAAAGCGTATGCCTACAAGAAAACATGGCAAAGCCGATACGAGGACTGGAGGGAAACCCGGGAGTTGGTCAAGGTTTGGGGACCGGACGTGTCATCATCATTGACCAACACGGCCTACTATGTGCAATCCATCGACACGGGGAAGTTCTTCTACACGGATGATGTCATCACGGTGGACCCACAATCCATGATGGAACCTGACCAAGACCCGGAGACACTTCCAGTACTACCGGTGCGTGGTGATCATCCACCTCACGTGGCTGGAGAAATTCCTACACGGCGGGTACGGGGCAAACAGGCTCTACCACCACGGGCAATGCAACGCATCGCGGGGGAGGATCGGCTTCTTCGAATGATTTTGCACAAAGACAAACACAACCAGACCACGACCAACCATGGAGATCCATCGGAAGATTCCCAAAGATCCTGGAGCAGTGATAGCTGGACTTTAGGAACCAAGGAGTCTGAGGGTGAAGAATCAATGAATGGTTTGTGGGAGGTGGAAAGCGTTGGCGGAGGGGATATGGAGGGGGCGTCTAACAGGCGGTGCGGTGACTCAAGCCCGTCGGCCCTGACAACAACACCCCAGACTCCAACATGGTTCCTACAGGTCCAACAAGAAAACTTGCATCACTACATCCAGGACGAGATGGAAAAGATCGATGGAACCAATGCTGAACAGGGATGGTGTATGCCCATGCTCAATGAAGCCATTCTCAAAAAGGCTCACATAGAAGAACAACTTATGGAAGAAGTCAGAGAAAATCCAACTGGTGACGTTGAAACCTCGTCGGACTTCCTGGTGACCAGAACGGTATCCAACAAGGAAGTATGGAGCAACATCGACGATTGGAAGGAGTCGGTCATCAAGGAGTACAATCAACTGGTCGTCAACAAACAAGCGGTGCGACAGGTGACCAAGGACCAGTTGAATCAGATGGCAGAAGAACAAGGACTTCCAATCGAGCTGCTGCCAGCCAAGACTGTGCATGTGAGAAAATCAGGAAGTGGTGACTACAAGACTCGAGCAGTGGTCTGTGGAAATTTCGCAACCCCTGACAACACTGATCACTACGCAGGAGGTTGTGACGCAGTCCAAGTAAGAGCTCTGACAAGATGCGCAGCGATCAAAGGATGGACTATGGGGTCAACGGACATCAGAGTCGCATTCTTAAATGCGCCAAAGAGAGACAGATCGAAGGTGACGGCGATGGAAATCCCAAGCATCATGAAACATCTGGGACTAGCTGGGCCTTCAGACGTCTGGATTATAGACAATGCTGTCTATGGCCTCAATACTTCTCCGAAGGACTGGGGGATCCATCGAGATGAAACGCTGCCTACCATCAAGTGGAACCGTGAACATGATGGGCAACGATTCTCTGGCACCTTTGAACGAACAGAGGATGACAACTTGTGGAGGATCGTGGAAACCGATGAGGAGAACAACCAGGTGTGGAGGGGTCTCATGTCGGTGTATGTGGATGATCTTCTACTTGCCGGAGACCTTCCAGTGGTGAAAGCAGCATGGAATGCATTGTCGAAAGTCTGGGCGTTGTCAGACATGGACTGGGCAGAGGTCGACCAACCACTGAAATATTGTGGCTTCGAGATTTGCAGAGACAAAGATCAGGACGGGTACCACGTGAGACAACACATGTATCAACGAGACATGTTGGAAAAGTGGGGGGTCAACAAGTCAGCAGCATTTCCAGAGTTCAGAGTCGCAGAAGAGGATGGTCACTATGAAGGGGTCATCGATGGGAATGATGTGCGACGAGCTCAAGCAATGGCTGGATCCTTGTTGTGGTTGTCGACACGGTCCCGACCAGAACTTTCGTTTGGGGTGGCGACAATGTGCAGACTATCCACAAGAAATCCAAAACGATCATTGGAGATTGGACAGGCCCTCATGGAGTTCGTTCATGGAAACCCGGGAGGACTTCACTATGCTCAAGGGGTAGCGAACGGAACCTGGGGTGCGAGACAACATCTCAAGATGGCACGATCAGTGCACTCTTTGGAAATCTATGCGGACATCGCCTATGCAGCTGGATCGAAACACAGGTCTGTGCAGGGATTTGTGGCATACCACGGAGGAGCACCAATTGCATGGCAATGCAATCAGCAACCCTTCGCAACCCATAGTACTGCAGAGAGTGAACTGGTGGCACAGTGTGAAGCGTTGATGATTGGAAAATCCTTGGAAGCACTACTGTCGACTATATGGAAACATGATCGACAAGGAGAAGGATTTACCAATGTCTTATACTGTGACAACCAGGCTGCGATTTCACTGGCATATGGTAACGGAAATGCTTCGTGGAGAACAAGACACCTGCGGATCAGAAGCACTGTCCTCAGGGAAGCTCTACAAGATGATTACCAAGGACCAGGACACAAGTGGACTCTTCTTCACATGAAGGGCACGGAACTTGTGGCGGACGGCATGACGAAACCTCTTCAGGGACAAGCTTTCGCAAAGTTCATGCAAGACCTGGGGGTGGACCAGATTCAACCAGATACAAAGATGAAAACTATGATGACTGGCGGAACGGAGAACACCACGGCTAAGATGGCTTTGCTAGTGGGTAGCACTCTGATCGCTAGTGCCAAAGGTGAAAATGAACCGGAGACAAACCCCAAAGACATGGACTTGATTTGGGTGTGTGGCCTATGCTTGATGGTCGCGGGTGCTGCGTGGGTGACACAGCTGGGTGTCCAGTCTGTGCGATGCTGCTTGCGCCGGATGTGGAGGGCAAGTGAGAGCATTTGCGATGATGATGGTAAGGCTACACCGAGGAGAAGAGGAACGTTGTCGACTTCGTCTATGGCTGCTGCATCAAGTATGTCAACGGAGACGGATCGATCGGAACGTTCGGAACATCATGAACCGGAAACGGAATCAGAAAAGACGGAAGCCACTGTGAAGAAAACAACCACGGTGACTACTACAACCACCACTACGACGAAAAGTGGTATGACGAAAGCAAAACCTTCACCACCAATTCAAAATCCTTGGAACCGTTTTCAACATGAGAACAGGAACCGAGGATGGACACAGCAACAGATGTCCAAAGAATATCAAACCTGGAAGAAAACCCAGGGAAAGTTCAAGTGATATGCCTTGAGCCTGCTAACCTTGGGGATAGAACAACCTCAGGGATTTCACTCCGTGAAAGGGGGAGTGTAGCAGCGAATCTACGCAGGCATTTTTGTCCGAGTAAAACAAGTGTGAGGGTTTGCCCTGTAAAGACAGTAATGTGGACTATCTATCAATATCAATAATATTGTGGTTTCTCAAAATGGGGATACCCCACAAACATCCTTTTGCAATCATTTTCACTTCCCTATATTGAGAAACCTCCATATCAATAGAACCTGTTCTGACCCATTCCACCCATCAGCCGTCCTCGTGATCAGCGCCCTCTGCACCGCCTTCCTCTTGCTGAGTGAAGTTCAGGAAATGGGCCGGCCTCGTGTGCCGGTGCTCTGCTTCTCAGCAACGACATCACCCAGAGATCTCCATGAACCAGAACCCATAGAAACTTGGGAACCATCCCTACCTATGCTCACCAGAAACAAGCAATGATAAGAAGAGGTTTCAGGCAGTGTTCATTACAAGAGATTGTGTATACAGTAGTTACCACGTGCTAGCTACTGCAATCCAACCTGCATGGTACCAAGCTACCCTAACCACAATGGCACACTGTTCCCGCCTGTGGCAGTCGTGGTAGTACTCACGAGGGTTTTCCACCTCAAGGCATTGGTTTCGTTGGATTGGGATGTCTCTGCTCGGGTCAAAAGAATTCATTTTTGGAAAACCAAAGTCTTGCTATACAACCAACAGGTGTTTCCAAGTCAAATTGGCAACAAGAGAAATCGTTCTCTTCTGGGAAGCCATCCAATCTGCTCATCTTGACCCCCAGCCATACAGCAAGGCCGCTTCGAGAGACAGAAATCAGCAGCTTGCCTTCTCCCCCAGGTGCCAGTTGCGTCCAGGCCACGCAAAGGCTGTACTTCATGGTGGGGTTGTGCTTCTGGCCCATGAAGTTGTAGTTCCACAGGCCATTGTCAGGCCTGGGCGAGCTGTGATTCCCAGCTGGCCCGGCTTGTCATCAGGTCCGAACAAAGAGCATGGGCAACCGAGGGCTCGGAGGCATCAGAATCTATGAACGCAGAGGAGATCGGAGAGTACAGTAAAGCTTGACAATCCCAGGAAGAACCCCAGGAAAATGGAGAGTAAATCCCACAATTGTAAATTTCCAAGGAAGATCACCATGACAAATCCTTGTTGCCACGCCGAGATGCACCATGAAGAATCCCAGGAAAATATCACCTCAGCGCAGGTCCAACTGCGGTGTGTTGAGGCCTTGGATGTCACTCTGGTGGTTCCCAGGGTTCAAATCCAACTACTTGTTGCGTCGACCCCAATGATTGGGCACCATCACACTATATGCTTCCACCGTTTGTCTACATCATCAGTTTGTTCCAGCACCACCTGTTCTATCCACTGCAAAACCAGCATCACCAGCAGCCTCACCAGCAACAGCCTTACCAGGTTGAGTGACTCAGGAGCATCTGCACCTTCTCTGCATGGGTTGGCAAGAAACCCGCCGGGTTGGGACCCGTGTCCTGGGATGCAGCTGGGGCAGCCATCACATCCAACAGTCCTTGACAAACACCATCGGGACTTTTGATCCACATCTTCATATACCCATCGTTAAAGCATATTTTTTTCAAGACACGATATTGCCAACTACTATTCTTAAGCAAATATTGACTACTAGAGGAACCATTCATTATAAACCATTCATTTTATTTTATGAACCATTCATTATGTAAACCATTCATTTCTGAACCATCCATTATATAAACCATTCATTTCATGAAATATTTCTTACCCAAACCCTATTAATCCATGTGGTGAACTGCTAGTTACATGAACCATTCATCGTATATTATCGCATAACCCATATCAAAGCATGTGGTTACCGATTGGTTCACTATGAACTATTTTAGTCCATTTCATGAACTATTCATTTCCTAAGCCATAATGACTCACAGATAATCATACTATGGCGAACTGCAAATACCAATCATATTGGTTAACATTACAATTACCGAATCATTTGTTATCTCAATGCAAACTGCTAGTTACCTATTGATTACATATGGGGGTTTCTCAAAATATTGGACCCCCAAAATAGTTGGTTTACTACTATAAATGACTACTATTGGATGATTTGGGGGTTCCCGTATGACTTGAGAAACCACCATATGAACGATGTGCTCCACCCGGACGTGATGCCCTGGTGAAGCCCGTCCTTGTTGGACTTGCCCCACTGGAAGCCCTGGGGCGTGATGCGGTACGCCGTCAGCGAGCAGCTGCCTGACGCGGGGACCGATGCGCCCAAGCTGGGGTGCTGAACCCGGTGGGGATGGCGAATCATGGGGCAAACGATGGGAGCACTGTAATGATATATGGATGATATGATGTGATATGATATGATATGATATGATATGGTGTGATGTGATATGATATGATATGATATGATATATGGATGATATGATGTGATATGATATGATATGATATATGGATGATATGATGTGATATGATATGATATGATATGATGTGATGTGATATGATATGATATGATATATGATATGATGTGATGTGATATGATATGATATGATATGATATGATGTGATGTGATATGATATGATATGATATGATATGATGTGATATGATATGATATGATGTGATGTGATATGATATGATATGATATGATATGATGTGATATGATGTGATGTGATGTGATATGATATGATATGATGTGATATGATATGATATGATATGATGTGATGTGATATGATATGATATGATGTGATGTGATATGATATGATGTGATGTGATGTGATATGATATGATATGATATGATATGATATGATATGATATGATGTGATGTGATATGATAGATTAATGATCACATGTTAATGATGTGTTGATGATGTGTTGATGATATGTCATGTTATGTTGATGATGGTGAATCAGAGGGTTCACTGATAAACATTAGGGTTGATAGTGGGTGATGGTTAACTTTGATGGCTAATTGGGGTACTCAATGGTAATTGATAGCATGTGCACAGTTGTAAATTGCCTTTTGAAGCTTCATAGGAATATACAATATTGGAAAATCATACTTCGGCGGGCGGTTGTCTCTTGTGGGGATTCTGCCCTTTTTGATGGTCATTTTGATAGGAAAGCCATTTCTAGACACACAGAGATCTATGTAAAATGTCATGAGCAAACCAAACTTGTCCCCTACTCGACATATATTCATTCTCTTCATCTACGTCCCCCGGACAGAGAAGCAACCAGCAAGGGCCACGTGAACCCAACCCGCCGGCCTGGTGTGAAGCTGCATGTGATGATGATGGTCTGATCTGCCAACCAGGTCTTGTTGTCTGCCAGCATCCTTGCGTGGAAGGTCACATCCTGAGAGCCGTGCCACCGGTGGTGGCATGGGATGGCATGGGCTGTGCCGTTGGTGATTGCTGTTGTTGCAGTTGTTGCTGTTGCTGCTGTTGCCCAAGTGCTGGGTCGCAAGGAATTGTTCTTGACAAGGCTGTTAACGATTCTTAGCTGCCGCAGCAGCCGCTGCTTTTTGTTTCTTCTTCTTGATCGTGATGAGCATGTTGTTGATATTGGCTCTATTTACTGTTGTTGTTGTTGTTGTTGTTGTTGTTGCTGCTGCTGCTGTTGCGCTGTTGCGGTTCTGGGGGCCAAGGACCAAAAGGACCGTGACCTAAGTGCTTCGGCCAAACACCCTCGATACCGTATAGCAGCACCAAAGAACTGCTCATGAAATTGCACTAGCATCACCGGGCAATATCTACATCAAAGAACCACGTCCAAATCATCACAAGATGTGGCTATTGTCTAGTCTAAATCCAGCCGTATGATCAACCAACTGGTTGCCCACTTTACAACTATTGTCCAACCACACGACAATGAAAGAATTGGGATATTCCTACATCTTTGGGCTCCGCTTAGAAATGGTCTCAAACATAACTTGTCATCACTGATAGATATGGTGCTTTCCATCTTTGTTCTCTCTAATCATCTACAACCAATTGATCATCCCGTCATCCTCGTTCTATGTACATCTATAGTTGATTCACCATGTATAGTTGATAGACCATGCTAACCTATTCTTTCAATCATCAATCAGGATTCTTAGTTGGTTAAATCAGCCGCTTGTCATTCTTGGCCATCTTAGCCGTTGGTCAATCATAAAGCATGCCTACAGTTGATAAATGGATGTGGGTCAAAACCCCCTACCCCCGGTTCCCCTATCATTCATCATGGTTTTCCTTATCATTGTTGGTCATCATCCCCCATGAAATGGGTTGGTTAACTGCTTGACCCACAGCCAAATCAGCCATCATTGACCCAAGTTATCATCGCAGGATTCAGCCCGGGCACCTGTGGACTGAGATGCGGTTGCTCCTGTGGCTGCCTGAGTTGCCGCCCAGAATTCCTTGCTATAGTGGATATGCACTCATCGTTGATACCTAGTAGATCCTGGTAGCATACCTCATTTGGTAGATCTTGGTATCCAATCACTGGATATGTATCTAGTAACACCTAGGCTACAACAAAATTAGTAAGTGGTAAACATGTGTGATGTTGCTGCCAAAGGCACGATATGAAAAGCGTAAGCCCCTGATCAGTTGACATAATCTTGTCCTCTGCATGTGCCATCAACTCCCGTGAGCCCCTTGTCGTTTTACTGTGTTTCAGCCTCTAATGCTTCCTGATGCACTTGAATGTACAGAAGTTTTGACTGAAATTTGGATTTGTTAACTTTTCCTGAACAACTGTGAACAGATTGAATAGAAAAGAGGATTCTCTGTTGAGCTTGTTGAACAACTTGAGTGATTGAACAAGTAACTGTAACTGGTTTAACTAGTAGAAACTCTTTCAGTAATTCTCGATAAGTTGAGATGCTCCGAAAACAACATTCGTACATAAACCATGGAGTCGGAAACGTCAGGGAGATGCCTCAGCACTAGATGGGGAGGTCACTTGATCAACAGTTGATGAGTCAATGATGGCTGTACCATGCTGTACCCAAGGCGAACCCAAAAATTGGCATCCACACGCTACGATTCTGCATGTAAGACAGCGACCTTCAAACAAATCGGATGTAGAAATTTCTCCCTGCCATTGCCTCCCTAGGTTCTACACCACCGATGTGCCCACCCATAGAACCACCACCGGCACCACAGCAGCAGCACCACCACCACAGCACGACTGTCTCCCCTCAATCTGCCTCACAACCAGCCGTGGCACGTGTGGATCCACCCCAGTGGCTCCAGGTCCCTCAAGTGGTCGTGGTCTGGCAGCTGTTGTGGCAGCGTCACATTGCCTTACGCCATGACCGGATCAAGGAACTGCAAACAAATTTGGCGTCGCTGTATGCGTAACATGGGGCATGCAGGTACCATGCAAATGTATAACAAATTTGAAATTCGGGAATACATTTCATCTGGCATCTGTATGAATCAAATGAAATAACATGTACCTGGGGCTTCGACCATGCAATCAGGTTTGTATCTTACCATCTGATACCATCTGCAGCCCAGCCGCTGTGTGTTCCAACTTGCGGCACCATGACCATGCACCTGGAATCGTTCGCAGGTCACGGTGTCTGTCTAAACCAGATCTGGGTTGGTCAAAACGCAAACAGGGTAGCTGCAGGTAACATGTAACTTGCTTCCAGCTCATTGAGGAGAGAGGCTGCAATTCACCTAAACCCAGGGTGGAAAGAACCACATTGATCAAAGGCAGACTTGCTCAAGCATGATCAAACAAAATCAGGCAGCTGCAGCAGCCCAATGCTACAAGATGCTACGCCTGTTGTCTCTAGAGACTCTACCATTTCAGCAACCTCAAATTCTCCAGGCGGGGTGAAACACAAAGTCCATAATTGGCATGCTACTGCTGCGTGGTGGAAACTCAAACCTCATCAAGCCTTCCTTGGGTCTCCGCACTGAATGCTATAGAGTTTTGTTGTTTGTCCGTTCAATAAATGTGGAACGACAAACCGGCATCGTTACAACAGAGAATCAAAGCTGCGATTTCCGTTCGGTGGGTACGACCACAAACACGTTCGATCGAAACCAGAACCCTGTCCCTAGCAAAGTCAAGGCACCGAATTTCCTTCACTTGAGGATTGTCCGGAGGCGAAATGCCGTAGAGATAGGCCGCAATCTGCGTGCGCAAATCCTCAGAGGTGTGGTACGGCTTGCCCATGCACCTCCTCATATGGCAGCCTGTGTGAGCCTCTCCCACGATTCAAAGGCATTGTTTTTACTTTGAGCAAACATCAGGTGACTTGGGGGGCACCGGGAGTACCATTGATTTTCGGATAGCTGATTGGGTTCCGCCAAGCCTGACAAATATGTCTCTTGCATTCGAAGGATTTCAAGCTGAAGACCATCACCAGCATTCATTTCCAGAAAGGCACCTATTTATTTGTGAAAAAACATTTAGACTTGGGACCAACATGACTGGTTGGTGGTTGAATCACCCCTGTGAAAAATATGCATGTCAACCAACCAACCATTTCGGAATACATTTGGGAAAATAAAAAATATTTGAAACGACACCTATTTGGGAAACTGGTCACATTCATGTTACAACAGTCCATGATCCATGAGCCCGTCAATGTCTATGATATGACTGCATTCGACTAGCCAAAGAACCAGTGCGTCACCAAGTGGCACTGATGCAAATGAAAGTCTTCAGGATGTTTTTGGGCATGACGTAGGTGTAGCCTGTCTCTCGGATGTCCTCACTGTTCACATACCTCGGGAGCAAAGATAGAATGGAGGCCTGGGGCCCAAGAGAACAATCTTCCTAAACTGTGCGGCAGGCATGGACCGGATGACAAACCCGACTACTTCATTGGCCCAAATGAATCATCTCAATCTGTTTTTGAGGTTGCTCATAGCCTGCGCTCCTGGCCCCTCGAAAGGGACTGAGTTTTCTGCTATCACTCGATCCCCCATAACCATCCGGAACCGGCCATAAGCGGCTATAATCCATCAAGCCATCACCGCCAAGTCACAAGTGATTGGTTCGCAAGTGCAAGGACGACGCACTGATGGCCCGCACGCGCCACTCCGTGCGGGACGCAAAAGTCTGTTGCTCGTAAGGCGAGCCTGCCGTGTATAGGTGCTGTGAGTGACCAATGGACTAGGAAATGGGACCGGAACTTTACATCTGCATTCCTGGTCATCTGGTGCTCTGGGCATTGCACATATTTGTAAACTGATGGATTGGGATGGGATGGGATGGGATGGGATGGGATGGGATGGGATGGATGGATCGATGGACATCCCGTCGTCATGGAGAGCGGAAGCAACCAACAAATTTGCTTCGGGTCGAGAGGGAATCACCCAGATCTTTGTATGTCACCAAATTCTCATAAAAACCTTTCAACTTTCAACTGGTCTTTTGGGTCCCTAACTGCATCCTGCCATGCAAATACCGTCAAATACCCAACACATCCATCTACCAACTGGCGGGATGTTCGCCATTTGTGGACGGCCATGTCCTGGCAGGACCGACCTGTTGTGACGATCATCTCCTCCCCGTGAACGTTGGTGGTCTTGGAGGTGATGGTGGTGATCTGCGACATCTCCTGGCGGCGGTTGCACACCTTTCGTGGCCCTGGCATCATGGAAGGATCTCGTGGTTATGGATCTCGTTGGTGATTGAACCACCCCGTCATGAAAAATATGCTTGTCAACCAACCACTGGTTAATGATTACTAGGGAAAAAAAAAGTTTAAAAGCCACCAGCAAGACTATGTAGAGTATAGATAGACAAATGGAATACAGCATTCATGTGATTTTCTCTGTGAATGATGTCTACCATGCAGCAATTGAGATATGCATTCTGTCTCGCATGGTCGAAAGATGTCAAAAACCTATGCGGTGAAAAAAATGAACGTGAACACAAAAGAAACACCGACACTGACCCATGACAAAGACATCAAACATGGCTATGGGTCAAAATTAACCTGCCAATAATGGTGGTTACTAACCAACCAACTATAGGAAAAACAATGGTTAATGACAGGGAACCAGGGGGACTGAGGGTTTTGACCCACAGCCACATCTACAGAGACACAACCTGAGCGACACAAAAATGTCGAGCAGCACCGTCGTGCCTTGCCCTGCTTCTCCAGGTCTGCGATCTGCTGACCTTGGGAGTTTCGGGGAGTGATGGGGGGAGATGCTTCGAACCAGCAACCACTGCAGCATGGCTGGTCGGTCAAGACCCAATACCACTGGAAAGGCATAGATGAACATCTCCACTGCGTTCCTGCAATTTCTAATGTTCACCAGGGGTACAATGGGTTTGAACGCCAAAGTCCTCTCAGCACCAGCCCCGCTATGGGAAGCTGGTGTAGCAAAGTCTGTCCATGGCTTTGGTGGGAAAAAAAAGTCCAGAACCACGTTTGTCCATGACTGCTGTACCTGCAAACCAATTGTGGGTTGCTGTTGGTTTCCCTACCAGTATGAAAATGGGAATGGATGGTTGGAGGATGTTGGATACACTAGGGTTTATGAACACAATATACGGTATATGATGCTCAAAAACGTCAGAAAAAAAACGTCCTGCTGTGACCATTCAATGAGTTCATCTTGTTGCTCAGTTGAGTAATGCAGCCAAGGATCGTTGAATGGAGGGTGGTGCAATCTCCATTCCGAGGATGATGTCGCGAATCTCACTCTGAGTCAAAGAGGCCACGTTCACGTTGTTCTTCTTGCCTCAAATTTTGCCATTGCATCATTTTTTCCAGGACTCTTCACGATGACGCCCAACATTTAGCTAGTTTTCCAAAGAGTCAGTCAGACAGACATGTTGTGTTTTCATGTGTTTTCTGCGTAACTCTGATTACTTGAGATCACTCCGACAAGTTAAAGGCATGCTGATAAATGAAGTCCACATGCTACCCATGTCCTCAGCAGCTCTCAAACATCAGTACCTTGATTTTTACTCTTCACTTCCAGCTTTTCAAATTCATTTTTTTTGCCGTGTCCCGGGGTCTAGGGAGACTTCCATCAAGTTCCTTTGGCAGCAGATGAACCACTATTGACCACTATCAAATGAACCACTATTGACCACTATCAAATGAACCACTATCAATTATTAGCTATATAACTTCTATAACCATGAATTATTAACCACTATATTAACCACTATGAAATCTAACCACTATCAATTATGAATTATTAACTATATCACACCATCAATCACTATTAACCACTATCTAACCAGGATAACGAATGACCTGCCTTCCAGCCAGGTGACCGTAGTCTGCCAGGATCAAGTCCTTCAGCTGCACCTCCACGTGGATCCACTCGTCATCCGTCAGGCTGGGCCACACGTGGTGCGGCTGCGTGACCTGGTGGCGCCCCGGCCGGGGACCCCCCGGGGGCCCCTGGGGGATCACCTGTGGAGGGACGGAGGGACCCAAAAAAATGGATGGTTTGTTACTATAGATGGTTAATTAAGAATGATTTAGGGGTACCCCTATTTTGAGAAACACCCAGTTGGTCGATCCGATAATCCAAGGGAAAACCACGGGATGAGGTTCCAATTCACCCCCCTTTCCAGTCGCCAAGTAGCATGATCACTGTTGAAAATTTGAATTCACATGTGGCTGCAAACTTGAAAGGCGTTCAGGATGGCAGTCAAATGTAGTGGGCTGACGGATTGTTCAGGGATTTTTGGATCAACAACAAATTGAAGATCTATGAAGATCTACAATGTGTGCATTTATTTCACGTATACTGTTGCTGATGCAAGTACAGTACTAACGTTGCAGAGTCTATATCATGTGGCCAACCGGTTCTGAGTATGGGTCAAAGTTGACTTGTCCACAGAGATTTTCAACATCCATGTTTGGTCGGTACCAAGGATCACATGCTTGCTCAAAAAGTTCTAAAGGCTCCACTATGCGCCCTTCCTGATTTGTGGCCCATACTGCCCATTTCATCGCATCAGCGTGTTGAGTGAGCTGCATCATTTACTGTTGGACGACCTATCCAACAACTTCTGCGTGGCATTTGATCAAGGCCAAACATCCATGGCACGCGCTTGCATGACCTGCCACAGAAACCGTGCGCTGGCGAGTGGCCGTGGTCTTGTCGGGCTTCAAAATCACCTTGGTCCTGTCCGGGTTCACGTGCAGGGCCCGGAGGATCAGGATCATTCGACCTCATGGCTCAGCCAGTGCCACAGCTAGTCGCTGCTATCAGCCCAGGGGATATCTTGCTTCGGTATTGCTTCAGTCTGCTTCAGTTAGAATATAAATCTCACTTGAGCTTCTTGGTATTTGGGTGGGAAATTTTGAGTGGCTTCTCTGCAAACCCTCAGCTTGCAATCCAAAAGACTGAAGGCGGTGTAGGAGGAAATCGACTTCAGCCAGTCATCGTAGAGGTTAAAGAGCACCATTTCAGGCTGGGTAGCCTTCAAGATAAGATCCTCAGTGTGCAACTGCAACGTTCCTGAGCATGCCTGCAACATGCCCCGAGCCCTAAATCATTATCATTGGTTGGTTTCCTGTTGGGCTCTCTGGGTTCTCTAAATCAGGGTATAAGAATCTAAGAAAGTTTCGACATTACAACTCATTCTTATCGAAGTGATTACTCAACTACGTGTTGTCCAATGTCCAAAATGTCAATTTTCCAGACTGGTGATCCAAGCACACCCATCTGCAGTTTCAACCCAGGGACGCCAAATTTCTCGATCTTCATGCAGGCCTTTGATGTGCAAAGGCGGGGGGTCAGGATCCAGGTCCACCAAAGCCGACCACTGTGACTTGTCCACATCTCCTAGACTAGAACCCTCAAATCAGATTCTTGGCGAAAATGATGGTGGTTTCTGACGTCAGAGGGGTACCCCTGGTTATCATCCAGTTGATTGACCATCTATGGGTGGAATGAAGCAACCATTTTTTGGGAGGTTCCCGATGGCTTGAGAAACACCCAATTCACCTCCACGATAAACACCCCAAAGAGACAAACCAGATCCCTTCAGCAAGCGGGCTACCTCACATCCGAGACAAATACCGAAAGCCGTGACGATTCTTTCAGGATGGCAGTGAAATTTGCAAAATTTGCATGAATTAGCTGTGAACTCAGAAACACCAAAGCTTGGGTTGTGGGTTCATCCATATTAGGCCGTAGCATGATCGACCGGCCTGGAATGGCAAGGAGAGCTCGGAGCCCTTGATGACAATGTTGGGGAAGTCCAGCAAGTGCACCTGGCTCTGATCCAACTGGTCGCAGGAGACAGGCTGCAAGAATGGCCCCCTATCGATGCAAGGAACCACATATGTGGCATCAAACTTGGGATATATGCAAATGTTTTGGATCCTGCCCCATTTGAGGAGGCAATATTGACCTGTTTGGTTCCTGTGGATCCCCACAACGGATCCCCACACTGGATCCCCGCAATGGATCTAGAAGCCAAAGGCGTCGCAATCACTAGTTCGCCAGTGCCGAGCACCTCCAAGGGGTCCAACATGCCCTTTCGCGTCACAATGATCTGCTTGGGCTGCTCCTCCACTGGCAATGATCGAATCAATGCCGCCACCTGCCGTCACACCCATGGCCAGGGCTTCCATCTGTCTCTGCAAGGTACAGTATCATAGGAACTCATGGTCGTTGAAGCATATGAGGGAAATTGATACAAGTAGCTCAGATTGGCTCAGGCATGTTCAAGGATAGTACACCCGCTGAGTTTTCACCCCCTGTTGCGGGCCATACCCGCATCATCATCATCATCATCATCATCATCATCATCATCATCATCATCATCATCATCATCATCATCATCATCATCATCCCATCATCCAAGCACCACGGCCTCTTCAGCAGTCTTCCACTTGGCCAGCTGCGACGAACGCTTCTGACCCGCCCACACGGAGGTGTGGATGATCTTCAGGAACAGCTGTCCTGTGGATGGGTTAGATGGGTCGCTGACCCAGCAGTCACGTCAGGGTGACACACAGCGACATGGCTAAAATTCATTGCTGCGGGTGTAATTCCCCTTAGACCATCCCACAATGATCATCTGTGGTGAAACTACTGACCCTCTACACCAGTGGTGGACCATGCGCTGCCCTCCTGTTCGCGGGTTGAAGATGAAAATTGCGCCGTTCACCGGCTTCGTGGTCAGGTTGCCCTCGAAAGTCTTGTGGATCGTGACGCGATACCTGTGCCACGGACCAGGGAGGCTGGATGCTGGCCAACGCGAGGGAAATCAGCTTCGTTTGCCAAGGAATACCCTTATAGGGAAAACTTGCAGAATAAATCGGTTGAAATCTCGACAAGCGTCTTGGACATGTGCCGAACTTCTGGATATGAAAAGACAATGTATTGTAAATTTTCTAAATGAGCACTTGATACTTTGTCTGAGAACCAAACGACAGGCTGGGCAGAGGGTTGAAGAGCTTTGAAGTTCGACATCAAACTCAATCCAAATCGTTTCAACTGGCGACATGGAGATCTTCTATCGTCGCTGGTCAATTTGTATGTGTGTGTGCGCCTTGAATTTGGTTTTCTGGGCAGTTCCAAGTGGTCTTGAGTCTTCAGGATGCAGGGGGGTGCAAATTGTATACGTCTCATCAAGCATTTGAAACATACCCAGTCACCAGTGACATGTTTTCCGACCTTTGATGACCTTAAGCAATTGGGCCCCGCAGAAAAGTAGCCGCACCAGGCAACGTCAATACCTTGATCAGCTGGCAGGAAATCCCGAGATCCGACCAAGCGACACGTTGGTGTCATCCACGAACCAAATGATCTGAGAACTGAAGAGCTCGCCATAGTTCTGGGAGTTCAGATATGGCCTCAGCGCGAGATGACATCCAAGCCTTTCGCCTTGCATCTCCCCATGTTTTGCTTGACAAATTTCTTTAAGATGGGTCGGCACAATCTGGAAAGGCTCATGGACATTGACATAAGTCCAATCTTCAAGGGCATGGATGAGAACCCTGCTGATGTACAATAACTATCTAAGTACAACAATCAGTTTTAGATGCATACGCTTGTCCAACCTTCACCAGAGTACTATATACTTGCTTCTGGGCCGAGCTGTAGAAGTCGTTACAGAAATTCCATGGTCTCAACCTTTCGGGGAAGCCCTGGCAGCCAACCAACCTATCCCTCTCCCAACAGCTGCAGCCAGAGAGCTCTGTGGGTTCACTGCTGTACAGCTGAAGACCCTTTCGGATGCGTTCCCGCAACACGTACAGTGCGGGATTTGCCTTGCACCAGGCCGGGAAGTGCGCACAGGATCGCACAGGTATTGTTGCACCAACCCCAGTTCCCCAGCACTTTAAGATCTTAAAGATAAGTGGAATCATGTGTGTGTATGTGTCGTATTGTGTTGTAATGTGTTGTGTTGTATTGTATTGCGTTGTATTGTGTTGTCAAAATGATCCAATATGCAGGGAAAAAAGCGAGGAAATGACATGCAGCAGTTCTGGGCACTGTCTCATTTCATTTGCCGAAGTTTGGGGCAGCGATCGGTGGACTGAGTGGCTCAGAACTAGGTTGAGTTCCCTGAGAGAGTGTCATGCCATGTCCATTTTTGCTTAACGAATTAGGGAACCAAGGAAAAACAAACGGTGCCATGTTTCCTTGGCAAACCCCAGTGGGTAACAACGAAGCCATTTGCGACCATATCCCAGTGGTGATACAGTGATACAAGGTGTGCCATGGAGCCGGGGCAGGGCCCCTCTAGATCCACCTGGCTGTGGACGTGTTCTACCAGCTTGCGGCGGCATTTGCAACTGTCAGTACTGGCGATGTTCCAGCCAGCCAGGTAGATCGACCGAAGCATAGCCACAAACTGTATTAATTGTCATCATTAGCCATGATCATCCCTTGTAATCATCAACATGAATGAGCATGTTCCAATCAAGTAGCTCAATGGATTTTGACGGTCCTTCTACCAAACATGATCCATTCGCTGCTGCACCTTCATGATCTTGTTCATGGATCGATGCAGCAATGGCTTGACGCCTGGCAGTGACCAGGTGGGTGTGGTTCCTGTGGTTGCATGTGCCCAAATGGGTAAGTTCCCTGGTTTTCATGTGAGACCGGGCCAATTTGAGGGGCACCAGAATTTCGGACGCCCCCAAGTGTCTTCATGGTCGGTGTTGCGAATAACCTTGTGGCTGATCATGGGTGGCATCCACCAATAGGCGATGATCCTGTGCAGGGAATCAGTTTTCCATCACTTCACCACCCTCAAGGTGCCCAAAAACAGAACCCCACGGAACCCCACCGACTCTATTGACAAAGTCGGGGAAACGACCTGAGTCAAATCATCGAATGGCATCAGTATCATCGAAATCGAAAATTGTTGACAAAAATGGCATCCAGCTTTCCATATCAGGTAATGCACCGCTGGACAACCCAAGTCCATTTGCCAACATGCCACCAAACTGGGCAAGGCTCAACAAGATTTAACCAATCAGGCAAGGGGCAAGGGCCATGGCATCAAACTCCCAGCTGGATGTGAACTACCCTCAAGGGTCTCAGTGGCTAGGCTATCATGGGTGGCTGTTGGCTGTAATCCTGTCGTTGTTGTTGGCAAAAACTATGCAAATCGAACACATGCAGGAAAGCAAACTTGATGTTAGGATGAGTCACCCCAAGAAACAATAAATAACAATAGTTAATTAATGATCATAATTAGCGTATTAAAGCCATTTGCAGCCACTCAGGTTTGATCCAAGGACTTTCAAGCTAGCATTCCCATGAAAAGCAGCTGCTGGTGGTCCCCGTGTCAACTGATCCCGCCTGGGAACCAATTGCCAAAGCCGCTGTGCAGGTTGTAGGCCAAATCAACGCCCATCAAGACGCCCGTAGGCGAAGGGTAGATGGACATGTTGTCCTGGTCATGGCCACCACTTTCCAGTGGAACAGAATGATGCTGATCAATGCTGATCAATGCTCATTAGTGGTGACACGAATTACCATGAAAACAAATTGCAATAAACCGACCATTTTTCAGGGGTTCTCTATTGTGAGAAACCACCATATAACACTGATTACACATTTTTGGACTATATATTTTGAAGAACTTCATGCTGATGATGTTACAGCATCATATAGTGAATTCATCTTGTTATCCTCTAGGGAACATCCAGGGTTGATCACTGGAGGTGCTGCCAAAGTAGCTGCAGCTATCACCATGACATGACTGCCGAATGGTGAGGACTCCGGATGACTCTCGAAGTGGCCAACACTACGTCAAATGCTGGGATCCAAGTCGATTGGGGCGACATTTCCGCGACACTAGAGCAAACAAATAGACTATATAGCAGTTGGTTGATGGTGGGTTGATGGTGGGTTGATGGTGGGTTGATGGTGGGTTGATGGTGGGTTGATGGTTGGTTGATTGGTTCACGGGTCAACTGATGGTTAATTGATTCCGAATTGATGGTCGCTAGTTGCTTGACACAGGGAAATAAGAAGCAGCGATCAGCAAAACAGTTTCAATTGAGCAATCACTATCAATTGCTGAGGTCAAGGGTCACAGGATCAGCGATTACTATCAATTACTATCAGGATCAGCGATTAATCTTATTACTTACTATCAATATCTATCAATTGCTGAGGTCTTGCTTTTCACTCATTTCGGAACCCTGGTTGAAAATCGACACAAAAACAGGGCAGTGCCACGAAGCCTTGCAGGCGCTGGCTGATCAACGCCAGGCCACGAAGCCGTGCCACCCCTGGGCCCCGCGGAAACCGCATCCAAGAGTCCGTGGTGTAATCCAAGAACTTGGCGCGGCAGTATCGCTCAATGTCCTCAGCTGCAGCAACGTTAAATATGCACTAAAATCAACCAGCTTAATGGATGGTTAATGGATGGTTAATGGATGGTTAATGGGTTAATGGATGGTTAAGCCATTGTTGGTTTAGCCATTCTTGATGAATCAGTTGAAGCTGGTTTGGCAGCTAATCATGGATGGTTAAGGTGGTTGCTGTGAATAAGCTGCCAAAAACATCAGTCATTGGAGTTTTCCTTGCGTTTTGCCAATGACTGTGGGGTCCAGTTGAAACATGCCAAAGGTGCGGAGATGAGTCCGTGGGCTCCAGACAGGGACTCAGGATGGTGATCATAAGTATGAAATAGTATGAGTCTGTGAGTAAACGTCAACACTGCTCAGAGTGCCACTTCTGAGGTCAGTCTTTTTCTCTGACTTCCCTCCTAGCAAACATGGCGATATCAAAGACTATGGCTATATATACTATTCACCAACCCAATTTCAGCGATCTCTGCTTGCAAAGCATACCATCATTCCACTGCATATCATTACATCACAACATCCACCTGTGGGGACTCAGTCGATCATGTCATCGGTGCCGAAGTGTCGTGGGAGTCGTAGTCGCCCCAACGCAACTGCACATCGATCCAGTACTTGGTGGTGGTGGTTCCATCGAAGCCATCCTGGACCAGGGGAAGACTTTGATACCAGTATCTTTGGATTGCGAATTAATTATGATGATCCCATTCAATCCATTCATGTTCGCGCACAACCAAGATGTCTTTGGCACAGGTGGAGTTTGCTGGTGGAGACCTCCAAACGATTGTGTGGATGCTGTGGAGTGGCAGGGGGGCTCTTTGCTTGGGACACTGCTGGGAGTGTATCTGCTGCTAAGGAGGACCCAGTTCAAGGGCCATCCCAAGGGCAACACCGGCGTCTTACCAGGAACGAACCCTTGCAAACAACTTCCCAGGTGGAGAACTCTGATGGTAAGATCTCCAAATCACTTCCCACATCTCACCAACATGACCTAACTCCCATTTGGCTGTGGTTAATTGTTTTCCCCATTATTAACAATTGTTTTCCCCATTATTGCTGCTTAATATTGATGGTTAATATTGACCCATAGCCATTTCTGAAGCCAGTCCTTGGATTCTGTGAGCAGAGATGGCTTGGACACAGCCCACTTGTAGGAGGCAAACAGCAACACATCCGCGCAGCTGGAGTTCATCTTGTAGGACTTGCGCGGGTGAATCGTTTCCTGGTGAACCCGCATGGGTCAGGATGAGGTGTTGGAAAGTCGTACCACTGGCACGATTCCAGGTCAGCCCCTCATGGAAGAGACATGGCACTGGGCTGAACTGTGGTGGGTCCTAGCATATCCTGCAAAAACGTGTGGCCATTGGGTCCATGCCCGAATCACCTACAGGTGTATTCCTTTGTGTTGAATCCTACCATTTATGTTGTAATACAGAATGACAACCAACAAGTACACATTTAATACCAAGCAGCCTCTGCTACACCAGAACCGGAACAAGTACTGGGATGCAGTGAATGGTATATATATATATGTGTATGTTTTACTATGTCTTTCTGTTCTTATGCGGTTTCTTTCAGCTATTGAAGCTATAAGCCTTTGTGAAGACTCAGTGCTTGGGATGAAACATGATAGAACTCCTTTAACCCCCATCATTAGCCCGGATGTGCCCGGATAATGTGGATCGAAGCAAACTCAGGTTAGATGCTGGCAAGCCTCTTGGTCACTTGATCCACTGGACAATGCTTTTGGAAAGAAGTTTTTCCCAGCTTCCAGTTTACAAATTCACTTCCAATCAAGCCTTCCGCTTCAAGTGCCATGAAAATGGGTGTGCCCACAAATGGGGAGGGTAGTACTGCTTAAATTACCCCAAATAAGTTGCAACTATTCTACTCCAAAATGAGCAATCTTGAGGCGTAGCCCCGAACCTTCAGCTGCAAACATGAACCAAACGCAGTTCCAGAACGACGCCGTGGATCCTGCCACTTAGCCATGCCCAACAGCCAAGCACTGAATTCCACAGCCCGGTGGGACCCGTCCTTCTGCACCATCTCAATCTCCAATGCATCCAATTCCAGATCAAAGACCTGGGGACACTTGGAATGGCATGCAGCGAGTGTAACATGATGGGTTGAACAACCTGTGGATAATGGTTGCCACCTTGCGGACGTCTGCCCCCCGCGCAAGCAGAGACAGACTGTCAGGGTAACTCACACGGGATTGAATATTCAAAGTAGAATGCCAACTAATACTCAATGTGAAGAAGTTCTGCAATCCAATCCCTGCCCTTGGTAGGCTACTTAAACTCCAAGTCACTGAGTTGAATCACGATTCGAATTCAAAAACAAACAATTGCCAATTGCCACTCAAACAAAATTGAGAGTCAAGTACCAATCAGAATCGGGTTCATAATGGTTAGATACATGGTATACATCATAGGGGTGACCCCAGTTATCATCCAGTTGATTAATCATGGAACAAACCAACCGAGAAACACCCACATAATCAGTGGCAGTAGTTGTGTCCAAACACTTTTTTGAAGCTGTAAGTATTTGCGCTACACCGGAAGAAAGAAGGCAACAAACAGCCAGAAGGAATGGATTTGTGGGTTTCAAGTAGTGAACGCGGCTTACCTCCGTCGCCATCAGCCTATGATGGAGAAAGATCACGCCACATCCCTTTCGGCTGTCACGCACTTGGTGCCATTTGGCATCGAGGTGAGGACCACCAATGACATGATCAACATGGCAGCACACTTCCATGGATGGTGGTGGCAAGGATTGTAAAGCCATGGTATACCACCGAGTTGTTGGTTTTCTAGCGAAGTGATGTTTGGATGTTTGGGAGGTTGCCTGGGCAGCATCCCGGCCTGACACAGATCCATGACGATACTCTCGTGGATCTTCTGCCACAAGTGGGCTCGGAAGATCTGGATCAAGGAAATCTTCAAGGTGGGGATCTTGCCTCAGCCGAGAAGAGCTGGCCCAGGTTTCAACTGTGGAGTGGCAGGGGGGCTCTTTGCTTGCATCATCGTTGTCGTAGTCGTCATCATCATCATAATCAACATCATCATCATCACCATCATCATCATCATCATCATCATCATCATCATCGTCATCCACGTCATCATCCTCGTCGTCATCATCGTCATCCACGTCATCATCCTCGTCGTCATCATCGTCATCCACGTCATCATCCTCGTCGTCATCATCATCATCATCATCATCATCATCATCATCATCATCGCCATCCTGTAGAGCTGTATGGGTTTTGAATCTGGACCCCTATGTCTCACACAGACCCTATGGAGCACCCCGCCCAAACTGAGTCGGTGCAAGATGCCGTGCATGAAAATTCCGGTCAGATCCAACTGCACCTGCGGCATTGCATCACATGACAAGATTTAGGTATTTCTCAAAAAAAGGACGCCCAAAAAGGGTTGGTTTATCACTTTATCAGTATAAATTGTTAATATTGGATGGTTTGCAGGTGCCCCTTTTTGAAGAAACTACCATTTGAATGTAATCATACTTGTACCAATCTTGTCACCATCACCGGCGTTGGGTAGTGGAGGACCTATAATCAAAAGTCTTCAAACATGCTAAATACATGTAAAGACCATCAAGCAGAGGCATTGTGATCGCAATGCTGTGGAGCTTCAAGAAGGGTGGCACACGCACACACCCAGCACTTGCGAGTGGTTTCAAAGTGCTAAGGCTTGAGAGCGTTTCGTGTTTCCCATCTGGGGTTGCAATTTCACTGAAGATACTGGCTTGGCGGTGCCTAAGCTCAGATCTTCAGGATGTGTATAATGTATTTCATTCTTGGTGTTAACAATTGGCGTGCCAGTAGCAAAGCCCGCTCACAGGTCGCACGGGAGACTCCAACGAGCGTGCACCGCCTCGTTGATCTCGATAATATCATTGTCGGTGAATATGCTTTCATTGCTCCGCACTATCATTTGATCATTGATTTGTCAATATAGTTCCCTGGTTCTTTTTAAGTCAATACATGAACATAAATCAATATCATCAATATGAACCATTATTTCATTCACAAAATTGTTTGTCAGTCTCCCAGTGAACAGCTTGGTCTTTTGTTCAACCCAACCACACCTGGAAGCCCACGTAGACGTTGGCTCGGTTGATGGTAGGCGACCACCACAGGGTGAAGCGTCGGTTCGGGATCTGATTCAGACCTCCGCTGATCTCCCCCGCAGTTTTCGCTGGGTTTTCTGGCAAACCGACCCCTTGTTTCAACCTCTATGAAAAATATGCTTGTTTGGTGGTGGTTCAACATTTTCTCCCTCTATGTTTGGTGGTTGGTGGTGGTTCAACATTTTGGTGGTTCACCACTGAAAAATATGCTTGTTTGGTTGGTGGTTCAACATTTTCTCCCTCTATGTTTGGTGGTTGGTGGTTTCAACCCAAAAATGTGGAATACCACCAGACACGGAAGAGGTAGGTCATCTTGGTTCTACCTGTGTTCGGTAACAAAAACCCAAGCAGACACAACTTGTCTTGCGTTTACTTTATTTACCGGGGGGGCCCAAAAGACCCACCACAACGGAAATTGGCCAACAAAACTGCCAGACTAAGCAAAACAATTGCGAGCAGGACCAGACCCAATCCATTTGAGTGCTGTGAAAAACCTTGCTGGTGTCTTCACCGGCCATGCTGTTATGGGTTACCATTGGGGTTCCCGAATGTCCTGGATGATGCCCAAGTAAATCCTATTAAGAGATCAATGGCATTCAAGGAGAGACGTAATAGACTGATAAAACAAGTGAAAACTCATAACAATTGTGGTTGAATCAATCCTAATGTCCCAGGTACAGGTAGATACCCACCTACCACCGAACCTAATTCGTCGCACATGAAGGGGCGATGTCACGGGTTGTCCATCACTGATGCTTGGGGGTTACCATTAAACCACCAGATCAACGCTGGGCCATGCCCCTCACCGCACCAACTGGCCAACTGGCCGTGCCCATTACTGTTGTTCCAACCGTCGTCATTTGGGGCTCCCTCAACCATGGGTCAAGAGACCACTGCGCTGTGCGTTGGTGAGCTTCTTGAATCTCATGGATTCCTCAAAGCCACTGGCCTGAAGTTTGCGGACCAGATCAGCGCTGAGGATGTTGGAAACATGTAGAAAAACCAAGTGGACAAGACTGATGTGGTTGTGTCCGTGAATGGTGGTACCATGGTACCCCTTAACCAAGTGGACATACTTGGACTATGTACAGCCTTCCACGTTGCACCAAAAAAATCCACGACAAACTTACCAATGTTCCGCAAGGCTGCAGTCCTGCCTTCTCCCAGAACAGACCTTCCCATGTTGGGAAGTAGGTGCCCTTGAACAAGGTGTGCTCCAAAATGCCTTCAACACCTGAGCAGTGTCAAATGATCAATGCTCCATGAGCATTGAACGAATGATCCCCCACACTCTTGATTCAATGTGACCACACAATGATGGGGGACAAACATGAGATGCAAGAACCCCAGCCGATTTAGAATGCCTCCCACGCCAGGCAAAGTAGAATTCCTACGACAACCTGGCTTTAAACACTGCCCAGCCAAGCTAGCAGCGAGCTCAGAAAACCCTGGCTGGAACTGAGCTGTGAGACCAGGGTTTCCAAGGACCACAATGGTAGACCTGTTCAACCACCATGCTATGCCTCAGCTGTTCAGCCGCTCGCCACCAGCCCCCACACGCCTCCTAGGGCTTGGATCATGTCGGTACGGTAGTTGTTCAGGTTCCACAACTTGCCATCATGCCTCTGATGTGTCCACCAGAAGGGGTTCTGTCGCATGATGTTGTACCTGAGCCGGGAAGCATCGCGAAGCTGCGAGGAAACACGACATCAAATGCTTGAGGATTGAAGGATGAAGAAGTCATGTAGCAGATTTGACAGGGAATTGTTGAGAGTTAAGATGTCGATATTCACTCGTTGCACCTATGTATAAGTGCTTCTATTGATGTCAATGAGCCATGCCTCCGCAGTTGAGAAACCTGGCCTTGTGTATTGCAAGTTGGTAATCAACCATAATAACTGACCATAAACCGAGTATAAATGGTTTATCAACCATAATTACACCCAAGCATTAAGCATATCATGTGGTATATCATATTGTGAATCAACCTTCATTATCCTTCATTCATGACCATCATGTAAAACCCTATTACGAACCATGAGTACAACCTTTATCACCAGTAGTATCACCATCACCATACCCACAAACATTATTATAAACCAATATCATCGAGACGGCAATCAATAACTACTATGAACCACAAATAACCACTGTATAAACAATATTACAACTCATTATTCACCTAACTATGAACTGTTATCATGACCACTATAATTCATGATGACTACTGTGAACACTAGTTCTAGTTTATGATCACTATGAAAGAACGGGCGTTCTTCGTGATGTTTCAACCTGTCAAAACGAAGCAGCCTCGACAATGACCACCCTTGATGCTTCCAGGCACTGCTTGAAGTCCTGACGCACGCGCCAGCCCTTGTCGAAGGCCAAGGTGTGACGGTCCTGTGCCCACGGCAGGGGGTTGGAGTCAACCACCACGGGTGGGGCGTTGTGCAGCAAGATCAATGAAAAACTGGTGACACCTGACATGTGATTGGTAGGTCAACAAGATGTTGAAAAAAAATATTTTGGTCAATACCTAAATGTGAATTGATCATCTCAAAGTATATGTTTGATTCGTTGCAAATGGAGTCTCATCATCGTAGACAAACCACCGATGATTGCGTTGAACCATCTGTCAGCAAACAAGTGGATGAACAAACCAAGGGTTGTTCGTGTTTATGAATTGATCTACTTCGATGGTTGTTCACTTCTCCATAGGTGTACATCTTGCTGTTGTGCTTATCAATAATCAGCATTGGTATGATGCGACGATATTCTCTGCTGACTTCAAACATCAACTGCCTCTCGTTTCTTGGACTTGATCACGTTCAGCGGTGAAACACTCACCAGCTATCTCTGTAAAACTGATAGCTGGTGATTTACCATCAAACATTTGGATTCTATTTGGATCTATAGCATTCTATAGCATATTGAAGCTTGAGGCAACAAATTATAACCCTCAGCG
>VSDK01029849.1:230084-248956 GCA_009767595.1 Symbiodinium kawagutii | reverse complement strand
AGAGCGTGTTGATTCGAGGAATACCTCGATCCCATGCATCCTGGAGGCGTCGCACAGCTGCAGCAGGAAGCGAACCGGCTGCTGCGAGGAGCCCATGACGTGTCCGAGTGACACTTCTTTTTGGGCGTTTCTCAAAATGAGGGTACCCCCAAAATGGTTGGTTTATTACCACAAGTCGTTATTATTGGATGATTTAGGGGTACCCCTATTTTGAGAACCCCCATTTACTATCATTTACTTTTGCTGACAAAATCAACATGATCAACGACACAAACACGACAGGTTCATGTTCTCACTGACAAACAAAGGTCTTGATTTTGCCCTGGGAGAAATCGTCATGTTTTACGTCAAGAATCCCGCAACACAAAGGACCGATCTATGCGATCGATTGTGATGCTGGGGTTGCACCACCGAGACACACACACGAGAAAAATGTGAGCCGAGGCCAGCATCAATACTAATCGCTACTGTAATGAATATCATTGGCCAAAGTCAGGACCTTTTTCCGTAATTGATTTTGTTGAGAATGGATGGCGTTTTGAATCGATCCCTGTTGCGGACTGATGGTCAGAATTCATGGAGCATCAAGAATATGGTGGTTTCTCAAAATAGGGGTACCCCCAAATCACATCAAATCATCCCATATGAATCATTGTTATATCATGAAACCAATCATTTTTAGATATTTTTGGGTGGTTACTACCAAATCCTCCCATATGAATCACTGTTCACTACTAAACCCACCATTTTTGGCGTCCCCAAACCGACCTCAGAAACGCATCTCTCCACGGGTCACCTCGCGTCACCCTGGGGTCCTCCAGATCCTCCAGCGTCAGGCGTCGGTTCTGCGCCGTCGCCTCCTGACGCTTCAGGGCGTACTCGGCCCAGACGCGCTGCGAGTCCACAAACTCTGCCTCCCAGGTCTGCACCTGCGACGGTGAAGGATGCGACCTGGGACCTCGAGCCGTGAAGGTGGAGAGGTCTGTCGAGCTGTGTGGACAGGGGAGGATGGTGACAACGGAGTGGAGACATGGGGACATGGACATAGAGAGGTGGAGAAGATTGGAGAAGAAGAGTAAAGCAAAGGGATTACAATACCAAGTACGATCATGAGTTGTTGATTCCTCTGGCGGACAACCATGAAACAATCTCGAAATGAAACATGAATGGACATGATACATCCACTCGCCACATATTAGGATGCTATTCTCAATGACAGAACAGAGGTGGCCAATGACATGAGTGGCAATCAGCCCTCAGCTTGAATTAAAAAACGTGTGCCCTGATTCTGTTCGTTCGGGATTGTACTCCAAACCATGGTGCTTGGGGGGAACAGTCCACTCCGATCTTACAAGTGTACGCTTCATTTTTGGGCAACATCTGCCTAAGTACTGCACCTGTGGAAGTTGAGACAAGATTGTTAAAAAAATGAAATAAACTTTGCACAAGTCAAAGTGTGCAGAAGTCACGCGCAGAAGCTGAAATCCTCTTGGCACGCCCCCCTTAAATCGCCATGGCACGTATCTGTACAGGTTGGGAATCAGCTGATCTTCTTCATGACTCAAACCACTGCGGTAGTGCGTGATGCCTGTCCTGACCCGTCGAGCGATTGAAATGCAATGGTTTGACAACGCTGTGAACATGCCTTCCTTACGGGTAGCCCGTTCCGTTTGCTGGAAACATGCTTTGTCCATCAAAGGGCTCCGCGCTAATCCTTGAAAGGACTTTATTTTGGTGCGGAACAGGATTGAACGGATAGTTATTCAACTCCGTTTCAAGAAAAATGCGAAGCAAGGTGTCATCATAATTGGGGTAATTACTGTACGAACATGGCTGTCAAAGGCCGACAACATTGCATTATCAGCCGGTATGCCTCGCAAATCCGAGTACCACGTCAGTTCATCGAACTGTTAAGAATCGGGGGATACCAACCTGTTTGGATTTGTGTGCGTGCTGTCATCACTGATACTGCATGTTTGCCTCCTAGCAAGTAGAGGTCCAGACTGGATGTTGAAGATTGGAGGAATTCGTTCCAGTGCCATGCGATACAAGGCATGGCACAGTGGCAACCGAAAAAGGACCTGGCATTCCCTCACAGGTGCACCTCTGCCCTGCCACCAAGGAGCTCGGTCTGCTTGGAGTATCGCAAGTCAGACTGAGGGATCAAGATGTGACCCATACTCAGCATACCCAAGCCACCCAACTCCTGACAGCTGATGTGGTGAAGTTGGGATGTGCTGATCAAAGACTATGATCTGCTTCACATGTACCACCACCCTCAGTGGACAACCCCACGTGCCGGCCAAAAATGGTGTTTCACCCTGCCAAGCACAGAGGTCCAGTAAGCAGTCCTTGGGAGTGTAGAAGACGACTGGAGGGAAACGCGAGGGCATCTTGGAGTTCAGACCGATCTTGATTCGCGTCTGCACCTCCGTGGTTGATCCGTGTGAACCGTGGTTGTTCATGGTCACCAGCAAAGGTAGATCCAGCTGTTGATAAACTACCACCAGTTAGCCAACCAAATTGCTGGTGACTAAGCATCAAGATTGTAGGGAGTTATTAATATCGATCTGACATTATCACCAACCACGAAACAAACAAGGTGGTTACAAGGTGCTTGATGGGTAATTCAGCAGGTGATGGATTGTTGCTGGTATTGTCAAGATTAATCATCCACATTGATCCATCGTGTAGTTAGTAATGTGACCTATTAATAGTATCAAGAGCACATGATAAAGCCTTGTTCATGAGCACAAACAGGTATCAACCACCTTGCCTCGATTGCTTATGTTGAGAATGTGTCATGATATTCCTGGCAAATATCAGGAAACGAATGATCAACCCAAAAACGTTTTTGTTTCCTATCTTTAAATTGAGATCCTTGATTTGATCCCCTGGTTTTGAGTCCGCTGTGGCATAGCCATCTCCAACCGGCTCTGAGTCCGCAGGGGCACCCAGCTCCCACACGGTGAAGCCCGCGCCTTGTTCTCGCACTTCACCAAGAGATCCAGCAGCGCATCGGTGTGGATGACTGCTTCACGGAAGTAGGTCATCATGCCAATCAGGTTGGTGTTCCACTTGTTGGCAATCTTGGTGAAGGTCCTCGGGATGGGACAGGATGGGAGGGGATGGGATGGGATGGGACAGGATGGGACAGGATGGGATACAGTATCCCTAACACCACTCCGGCAAGCGGGAAGCAATTCTTGAGCTTGTGAGAACCCCGGGACCGCTCGGGTGGGAGATCATTTTCGCAAACATGTGGATCGCAAGGCTGGAATAGATCAGCATCCACAAGTACTTCCCCAAACAAATGAAGCTACCCTGTACCGGCTCTGGGTGGTCGAGGGCTTAGTACTCCTAGGGTCTCCCAGGCAACAAGTCTTCAGCACAGGTCCAGGCCCTTCCGCCAAGCATCGTGGAACCGGATGCCATCAGAATGGTTCGGCACCTGTCAAATCAGTGTGGAAAGGGTGTGAAAGGGTCAGGATCCGGTTGCAATGCCCTGAGAGTCCGCTGGAAACAATGAGTTCGTGTACACATTGGAATGTGGCTGCGTATGTGTTTGGTGCTTGCAAGTCCTGATGTGAAACCTCTAGTGCTTTTGCCGAGCAAGCAAGTGCTGCATGTCGTGTTGTAGGAAGTTCGCCAAAGGTCTTCTCACTAGATTGGTCGACGGGCAAATTTATACGAAAATCCTATGGTTGATAGTTATGATGATAGGGAAATCCTATAATTGATGGTTTGTAACTAGGGTTCTTCATGTTTTGTTCATCATTCAATAGATATCTATAGGGTTTCCTGTAGATTGTCCCAGCAGCAAATCCAGTCATCCTCAAATCGCCATGCTGCCAGACGTGTCCCACCTGTTTTCGAACTGCTTCTGAGATTCGTTGTCCACCTTCAAGAATGCCTGTGCGGTCATCTCCTGACAGATCAGCCAGCACTTCCCTTTCCTGTTTCCTCCGTTGGTTGTTGGCCAAGGTGAACCACCAAAAAAGGTGGAACGGATGTGGACAAACCATGGTTCCAAAGACATTCTTTCATCTTCTGTTTATTAAGATCAGCGGATGCCCATGGACGGATGTTCAGGACCCCGCATGAACCACCAGGTTGACAAGCAAAACCAAGGAAGTTATTCTGAGCAATGCTGTGAGAGATCGTGAGAGTGGCGATCTTGGATATGGTTGGCTTGTGGTGGTCTCAAAAGTTCTTGGGGTCTACGAGGCTTTGCTGGCAAGCACGTTCAATCAGCTGAAATCTGGGTCCTGTTTGGCGTTTAAGAAAACACCGACTCAAGATCTCAGATTCGTTGTCTCTTCCGCTGAACTGACATCTTTCTGTCAAACCACAAGTTAGGCAAACCGGGCAGAAATCGTTGCTTTCCCAACAAATTGTTGGCAGTGCAGTCCTTGGTGGCATCGTTCTGCAACTTCCAAACACCCTCTCGCTGGGTGAACTCTTCCTGTGTGCGGCAAGGTCCTATGAGGCTACGTGCATTGGGTACCGCATGGTACTCGTGCATCGGTTGCAAAATCTCGATTTTACCAACGAATCATTGGTGTTGGACAAACTGCGGCACTTCCTTGCTCTGCATCACAACCCCAAACATGTTGGCAACTGCTACACACGATAGTCATCATAGTCGTCATGGCAGCAGCTCATCATGTAGAGCATGTCATGTGAAGCCCTCGCATCATGGTGCAGCAGCGTGCCTGGAAGGTTCGGATCTTTGGCAGGATTCGGACTTCGAAACCGCACATGTTGAAGAGGATGTTGGGATTGTCCTGGAGATTCACTGCCATGATTGGAGACAGGATCCCCAACCCAAGCACAGCCATGGATCGAGGGGTACCACTCATGGTGCTTCCCGAACTGAGAGGTTCTTTGGGTACAGTACCAGGAATGATAAGGAATGAGCGCAAATGAGCACTACAGGGATTTGAAATAATCTGGAATACATTGATAAATCAGCCAAACAAGATTTGGGGTTCAGCATATTGCTGCCTGCTGCTTGCGTATCAAAGCTCCAAATCGCCTCGCCGTTTCGTGCTTCCATCAAGGCGTGTTGCGAGATAGGGAAGATTGCTGGAAGGGTACAGTGGTGTCAATTGATTGCACGCAAAAACAATGGCAAATGAGCCAAAAGGAATTACGAAAAATATCATCACACCCCGCTCTCAAGCAACAAAACCAGAGCAAAACATATGATCATGGGACGTTCCCTTTCTCGCAATAGGACCTGCCCCTGCTAGAAATTCCCCTGAAAAAGAGCGTATACACTGCAAGAATTGAAAGCTGAAAGTAAAGAAACTGGCCAATCTCATTTCTTTGTTGAAGGACTCAAGCTGCGACCGGATAATGGTTGTAATGTTGGCAGAAGAAAATGTTCAAACCTAGAAGCAACTTTGAAAATCAACCACCTCTTGATCTCTGGATCACAGACCCTGCAATTGTTTTCACCACATTGCACGGTTTCATGACATCTTCATAATGACATCTTCATACTCTCAGCCATTAATGGGTTGCCACCTTCAGGGTTGGCACCCGGGTGGCAGGGCACCAGCTGGCAACCCCATCAGCACCCTCCTTGGAGTAGACTGATGCGAAAGAGTTGTCCCACACCAGGGTGGTCACGCTGCGGGGCAAACGATTCTGCATCTCCCAGAACACTGCCCTGCAAGGCAAGGAGGTTGAGCGGTACCCATGACGCAAACAACACAGCGGCTGGTCCAAGGGGAGCACAAGAGAATAAAACATGAAATTTAGAAGGCTGCACAATGTGGCATGTTCATGTATGTTCTATAGTGTTCTAGATCATTGTAAGCTTACCTGCAAGGAAGAAGCTAATTCTCAACATGTTGGTGCAGGATGCTGATTGCTGTGCATGGGTCAAACGCAAGGGTCAAACCATTCAATTCTGACGAACATCGAAGGAAAATGAGCGAATGAGTTGATTGTCAATTGGCTCGGATGTTTATCCAATTCTAGGATTTCCACTGGGTCATCTTTATTGAACAACCATTGTGACCGGTTCCCGTGATGCCCTCCGCCTTCCAAGGTTCACGTCATGCTTCATGCGTCGCATGCGGCAGTCTCGAGGCCAGCACATCCTGTGGCGGCACCCCCTGGAGGCATCTGGGGTGGGATGAGTGGTTGGTGGTGAACTTGTAACCCTTCACGGTGGTCAAAGAATGGAACTGTTCGTGATTGGTTGGTTTCTCAAAGTAGGGGACCCTCCAAATCTAAGATTGACCATTCACAGTATGAAACCAATCATTGTTGGGGTACCCGATTTTGAGAAACCACCATTGGAAAAAAACTTCATAGTTCCGACTCCTGCTGATCAATGATTGTTGGTTGTGTCATTGGCAACTGTTTATCGTGGTCAACGAATGGCTCTAGGAATCACCAGTGCTGGCAAATTCCTTCCTGGTTTGCCGTTCTGTTTGAAATCACCCAATCGCAATTCCAACCACCGATTGCCAAAAACGTCAGGACTTCAAGCAATGATCACCCAACATAACAGGGCTGAACGATGAAGTTGAAACAAATTTCAGCAAATGATGATGATGATTATATTATGTGCATCTGTAGTCTGCTGCATCCCGTGCTATTGTCATTCTGATTCATGGCAGGGGATACGCGATTCCAACTGCTATCCATCTGTGCCTTGGCAATGACATATCCTTGGTCAACCAACTGGAGGTGTTAATTGTTTCAAAAGACCCTGGAGCCTTGGAACATGGAACACCATGGCCATCTGCTTGGGGTTATTTCATTCGTTGACCCACAGCAATCATCTATAATCATCTTTAACCTGACCTTCTACAGGTCGATGGCATGGTTGAACACGGAGTGGAAAGGACACATAAAATTTGAAAGAAACAAAAAGAACCTTCACAAACATGGACTGTTTGTTCCCTTAAAGCAAAAGCAAACAAATAGAACTAGCCAAGCTCGTGGGCTCGTGGATCAGCGAGCTAGTTGCTGGTCTTTTGTGAATTTGCACCTCCCCCCAACCTCCCCAGCGAATGTGCCAAGGGTCTTGTTGGTGTAGCCGACAACGTTCTCGTTGTTGGGATCTGGGTTCTCGGTCAGGAACCTCTGAATCAAATCCTTGGAGTCCTCCTTGTTGAAGCGGAAGACCATGATGAATCGATCCAAGTAACGGCAGTACAACCTGGAGCAGCGCTGTACGGAACACTGTTGGGATCTGTTGGGTAAACATTTCAGGAATTTGGAGTTGTGCCTGACAGATTTGGAGTATCCAAATGCTTGGCAAATATTTTCCAGAATTTGGACTGTCCTTCTCTATCCTTATGTTGTGCCCCAGCTCACCTTGCTCCTTTGCTCAGGAACCATGATTTGGCAAGGACGGTCCATCCAGATTTCGGCACGGCAAGTTACCCTGCAACCAAAATCCTTCCCTCTGATGGTTCAAACAATCCATGAACGGAATATCGACCTACTGTGTGAACTTGATAGGTGACCGTTCTTGGCTAAATGTACCTGGTCTTGGACCGCACCTGCATGTACTTCGGCCGTTTGGGCCATTCAAACTATCTCTTCTACACATGCACAACGGACCTATACAACAACCAGCAATAACCACCGAGAACAAACAATTAGAGGGATACATTGGCGGAGAATAATGGCCATGGTTCCCAAAAATGTTTAATATTTTTGAAAAAAATACATGCTCTGTCGTAGGAGATAAAAGCTCCAAAAGTCATCAGTCCACAGCTAACCCCAAAAGGCCTCAGAACGCAGAATTCAGAATTCCACCCCTACACTGCTACCATCTGCTATCAGCCAACAGTAGACGACTACACCATGGATTCCATGGTCATTAGTCACCAGTCACCAAGGTTATCCATGGATTCCATTGGAATTCCATTGGACCCAGGTCGGCCACCCATTCCAAGAGATGGCGAAGGTGAACCGACCAAGGCGGCCCCGGTCCAACTGAGGGAGCCCCTCGCCTGATGGGATGTCTCAGTTCCGTGTCCACATCCTGGAAGGTCAGGAACTCGTTCGGCAACCTGCATCACCGTCCGCAGGGTCCAGCTGGGATGGGTCTATGGCCCTGGTTGGAAGTGACCCTGTCCACAAGAGGGGCTGTTCATCCCAGTTTGGCGAGTGAGACCCATAATGACCCATACAAGTACCTACACATCTGTTTCATCTAGCCAAACTGATGGATCCAACCATTCACTTTGCATATTGAGATTCAGGTATGAAAATGACAGTGAAAGTAAAACACGAAGCGCTGCACTGAAGTCCTGGGGAGGCCATCATCATCATCTGAATATCTCCAAATACTTTTCAACATTTAAGCTTGAACATTTGAGTTGGAATATCTTTTTAGTTTGAAGCATTTTCCCCAAGCATCCTAGCTTGGTTGATTGATCTCCTCTCCTAGCTCAGCTATGGGAGCGTGCCACCAAGCTGCTGCGGAGGACCTGCAATCTCGGAGGCTCGGGTCAGACCCAACATCAGCAGATCCAACACCTCGGCTGCCGCTGGTGGTTCATGGAGGAAATCTAACACCTCGCTGACCCCAGGCTTTTTCATGTTTTTTTGCGCCATGAGTTCGAATGCTTTCCAGTACTTTTCAGTGAATTCTGGTCGTGAATTTGAATCAATTCATAGCAATTCTCAATCTTCTCGCTTCGGAAGTACTGATTGTTGTTGCTTGGACTAGCAAACCACAGGTGCTCCACAGTAGAAATCACTCAAGATATTCCATAACTGACTCGGACAACCTGTCACTGTGGGTCCCCAAATTGCTTGGGGTTCACGGTGGATCAACAACAGAACCTCACCCAACTTCCAACAAAGCAGCAACAGGGTACAAGCATCATAGTCTATGAACTGTTTGAATTCAAGAAGAGCAACCGTCACAGGAGGGGGTGGCGCATGATGATGTTGTCGTGAGTCATCACAATTTTCTTCTGGAATTGAAGGAGCATGAAAACTAGGGAGTCACAATTGTTCTTTGTGCTCAAATCTTGCAACCACATGTCAGCAATGGTAACATTATATACACAAGATAAACTCAAGGCGCTTGAAGATTTGAGATAGGCAATAGTTAATAGCCAACGATCATGATCAATAGTGGTTGTCATGGGAGATCAATCTACCCAAGCTGCTATTTCTGCCATGCACACCGCAGCTTCAATGATCGCTATGCCATGGCACCATGCAGTAGTACTGGAAGACAAAGGAGCCAAACTGCAGACCCTTGATGAGGCCGTAGGAGTTGGTGTGGTTCATGTCCTGCCATTGGTTGGGCATCGGCTGCTTGGTATGCCACGGGCCCAGAAATGGAATGGTTGCCATCCAAACCATCCATCAAATCATACCTTGAAAGAAAGACAAAGGTTTACCCTCAAAACCCCAAGCAGCTCAAGGTTTGAACATCTTGGAACACCTTCCAACAACTTGTATCTTCTGTTCAATCAGCTTGAAAGCGAACTGTCGCAAGCCTGGATAACCAGGGACAACCATGTTTGCATGTTTTCAAAGGAGGTATACAGTAAGTCTGCGAAAGTCTGAGTTTCTGCTGCTTTGTTGGGGGAGCACTCCGTGATGACTATTATATCAACTAAGGGTTGGTTTCCATACCCGGGACAGCACCGAAGAATCAACAGTCCCAACAGCCCAAGGGAAGTGTGCGGTCAAGAGCCAAGCCTATACCGGTGAAATAATATTCCAATCATCTTCATCATCATCATCATCATCATCATCATCATCATCATCATCATCATGATCACCAATCACCAAGCGATGCTGCCCATCGCTCTACCAGCTCGGTAGCAACCCGAATGGCAACCAATCGCTACCGGTCTCTCAAGGTCTTCGATGTCGGTCTCGGATGTCTCATGGTGTTTCATGATGTCTCATGGTGTTTCACAGTGTTTCATGATGTCTCATGGTGTTTCACAGTGTTTCATGACATGTTCGATGATGTTTCATGGTGTCAAATGTCTCATGATGTCTCCTTGTAGTTGATCACGATGTTGTTCTTCGCGGTCATGTAATCCGCAATGTTGTGATCCACAATGAGCCGCAGCAGTCGATTCAGCAAGGTCAAGTCCACCTGGAAGGTGTCAGAAGGAGCGTTCGCTGGTGACAACGACGAAGGAATGAGCTTCCTTGGTGGTTGGTATATACCTATGGTTGATAGGCATGGCGTTTAGCAATGGAATGTGCTTCATAAGTATGCCAACTGCCAAAAACTGGTAGTCAGAACCAGTGAAAAATGCTGATTTGGTATGTTTGTTCCAGAATGTTTGTTTGTTGAAAGGTATCGGGAGACCACAATTTTCCCGGTATACAACACTACCACCTTGCGTGTGGCCCTACGTATGAATCCCATGAGCTATCACCACATGGATCATCTTCACGGGTGAGGATCATTGCACTGCCGTCATTGGCAAAATGGATGTTGCAAAAACGGGATCCCATGCTGCCATGGTGGAAGCTTCCACAGTTGTAATATGTCATCCCCACAGAATCAGGTTCCATGACCCCTTCATCTGCCACCGACCTACATACCGGCCAAGTTGTATACAATAGATACTCACAAAGATTTACATCCCAGATCAAAGCTTTTGAGTATTTACTGTATGTAATGCGAGTATGTACTTTATGGAATGTGACTATGTGCGTGCGAGTAAATACTCACAACATTCAGTTCCACAAAGGAAATGTCTGCATGATCTGAATCAGGGTAGCTATGATTTGGACAGAGTCCCACGTGTTTGCGACGAACTCTTCGTCTGACTTCACGCCTGCACTCGAAACTTAAACGCCCAAAGAAGTTGCTGTAACATCTTTGCAAACGCTCCACTACTTGAGGAGGTCTTGACCATCAACAAATACAACCAGATTCCAGACCTTCCAAATGACAAGGTTTCTGAGCAATTAAGGTCTCAATATCCACCACAACTTTGACACTTGGGAGTGTAGGTTGCCACTTGACCATAGGAATCTTTGTCTTGTTCGAGTACCATGTTGATCCATGTCGAACCTGGCCGCACAAACAGCATCCGTCCGGCACCTTCTGTGAAACGTTCTCGAACTTGCTCTCAAGGACTACAACACACTGGCCATCCGAGGTGTCCTCAGGTCACAACCACGGCAGACATTCAAGGCGAAGTAGTTACAGTCAGTGGGCGCAGCTGGAGTCCAAAAGAATACAGCTGGGATCAGGTCAATCTCTTGTTACATGTATCTCGTTGCTAAGAATTGCTACACATTGCCTGAAATGACTGGATAGGAAAACGAGCGGGCTGGGATCCTTGATCCGAGTACAAAGTACAATTCATGTATTCAAGGCCCTTGAGCCATGTCCATTTGACCAAAACATCCAGAAGCTGCTGCAAGCCCGCAAGGCTTGCAAGCAGCAAGATGTCAAGAGAACAATTGTGAAATCCTGGCTCCCGGCAGGAAATTTCTAGCTGGCATAGGATTTGGTGGTGAACCATCTGGATCGATCAATCACAGCAATCACCGCCTATATACCGCCGCATACAATACAAGAAATTCAGCTAGACTTCTGCAGTGATGATTGCCACCCTAAATGTGTCACTACTAGACGAAATATCCAGTATACACACCAAAATCGGCGCATGTTGGGTCCCCAAGATCTTCGTTCTGACCATCTTCTCTTGTCTTCACAGCAGCCACCATCCCCAAGGCCAAGGAACCCAGACATCTGTCAAGTTGTTGACACCTTGGCACCACTTGTACACCAACAGCGGTGCCGGCTCGGTGTCCGCAGGCTTCACCCAGTTGGGGAACAAGTGTCGATGATCGCCCTCATACCTTGGCGATGGCAGTGGCTGTCGTCTTACTCTCACAAGGCATGACAAGCCATCGCAAGCGATTGATTGATGAAATGATGAAATGGTTTGAGTATTCGCAAGATTCAAGAAAAACGAATATCGCGGTTTGAGTCTATGAATTGAAGCTTCATTCACCTGCGATATTGCGATGTTCATTTATGAATTCTAACGGATCATTCTATGACTTCGTGTTTGCCTGTTCTCCTGTTATGGATCCTGTTAGCTTCCGGCAGTTTCCTGCTTCGCCGGCACCAAGTCGTGGAGCCAGGATCGACACTGGCTCGGTGTTCCGAAATATGGTGGGCAACCAGAGACAGTTACCCTTCCAGTTGGGTTTCCCCAGCTGGTTATGAGAGGTATATTGTACCAGTTCGGGGTAGAAGGTCCAGTCACCTTTTAGGTTAGGCTTGGAAACCAGCTGGAACCATTTGCCTTTGGGGTTGGTTCTACAACCAGCTGGTTATGATAGGTAACCAACCCCAGTTACAATAAGCTGGTAGAAACCAGCTGGTTCCATCTGGTTACCTACTATAAAGTGGAAGGGAAGGGCAAACTTCATCAACCATCTCAAATATTGGTGAAAATCAAACCTGTCGTTTATAACACCACCAACTAGATCCAACCAGAACATGTTGCGTACCTGGTTTCTTCCTGTTTCTTCCCATGTCAGTGACTAAGCCTAGGGGCGACAGCGGTGCACCTGCCTGCCTTCATCACCTCCCATCGAGCTTGAACCCCCACAGCGCCCATGGCTGCCCATGGCCGCAGCGGACCCAACGCAACGCCGAGATGCCACAGATACTGATCCAGGTAAGCATCTGTGATCTTCTCCAGGGGCTCAATCTCGTAACATGGCACCAGGTGGGAATACATGTCCTGAGGTGAGGCCAACCAACCAACGAGTGACCAACTCAGCCCAAATCAGCAATCAAACGCAATGCCATCAACCAACGGTTGTCAACCCCAACCAGCTAATGAAACACCAACCAAACTGCAACAGCTGAACCACATAGCTGAACCATCATCGAACAGCTCCTGGAACTCGATGGTCACCTCCTTGAAGGCTCGCTGAGTGAGCAGATGTCGCTTGATTCGACTCAAGGCTTCGTGAGGATTGTCGTAGGCCTGCTCCACCAGACCCAACTCCTGAGGCAGCAACAAGCACCACTAATTCCAATGTTGATAGAATAAGACAGCAACCCAACCACTAATCATCCAGCATCAAGGATTATGAAGTGCTAAAACCTACGGTTCAAGATGATGACAAATTGGTCTATAAATCGTTTGCTTGAACTGGTGCGTGGCATGTGCGTGGCATGCCTGGATTTTGAGCCGATCTGAAGTGCGAACCAGTCAAAAGAGGATTCGGTGGGATGCCCGTGGTGCGATCAACCACAATGTTCAACGGTCAGCGACCTATGGATATGCCCAGAGTGAAGCGGACCCATGTGATCTCAAATCACTTCATCCATCGATTCTGCCCGTCCTCTCGCTGCTGCTGATTCAAGCGCGTCTGCACGGTGTACCTCAGATCGACTGGAAGAAACCTTGGTCACTCATCCATGGACTAGTGCGCAGCCATGCGCGCTATGTTCAGTAGGGCACCCTGCCGGTTTCCCTCACAGGGCCCATAGAATCACCTTCAACCAGCTCGCGCCAGCTCGCTACCAAGGTGCTGTTCCTTCAGCCGCTCTAGCGCCAAAATGAGCAGCTTGGTGTCGTGCTTGTAGTTCAAGGGTGGGAAGGGGATGGGGGTGAACTTTCGGCTTTCAAGCCAGTGCACCTCAATGTTGAGCTCTGCAATGCCACAGGGGGGAGAAAAAACACCATATGAAAAGGAAGGTGTAAAAAACTAGCTAATGTGAGTACAGTATGAACACGCACTAAAGAGTTTACTATGATTAGAATCTCAACCAGCAAATAAGTCCATGGCAACTGCATGAAACCACCGAGCAAAAGAACAGTGGTGAGCATGAAATCAATAAATTATTAGAAACCACCAAGGAACCAATTGGGAGACGCAATCTTAATGAGACACCCTAGTGGTATCCTCATATTTCTTTGCACGGCAAGTAGATGTGCAATGGTGTGCGATAAACGGCAATGAACAACCAAAGAAGCAGAGCAATGCTAGTCGACAGAATAATCAACATATCTGAACAACACGTCCAACAATTGACACCATTCGACAATCATGGCATTGCATGCCAAGATTCTGTGGTGGTGTAGATGGCCACCGCCTCTTCTCCACTCACCTTGATTCAGGAGCCAGAAACTGTTGACGACGATGATGATGATGATGATGATGACGATGACGATGACGATGAGGATGACGATGACGATGACGATGACGATGATGATGATGATGATGATGATGGTGATGGTGATGGTGATGGTGATGATGATGATGATGATGATGATGATGATGATGGTGATGGTGATGGTGATGGTGATGGTGATGATGATGATGAGGAGGAGGACAGCTATTACCACTCATCGCCTGTGTTTAGCTGATTGCTGCTATGGTCACATTGTTGTTCAAAAAAATGTGATGAGGATGAGGATCGCGAGCATACAGTGAAAGAATGCTGACGAATGCAATACAGTCATCGATCATAAACGCCTACTTGAACAACCAAGAACTCTTGTTGATCCAGACTGATCCTGGGCATCAACATCGCCGAAAAATACCAAAACACTAACAAGTGATTTGAGCATCAAAAACGACAAGGGTTTGGCAAGTGACGTAAGGTCCATCCTTCAGGTAGTTGTGCTGTCTTTCTTGTTCAGCCTGAAGTGCTGCTGCGGTCCCGCTTCTTGTCAGGAAAGGGTCTTGCATGATGTGCACATGCGCAAGATGTGATCCTTGATTCAATATGTAGATGCTATCCAGCCGGGCTGAACCCGATCTTGGCGATCCAAGACGGCGACATCTATGTTTGGAAGATGACGCCTCTACTTTAAGCTACTGTTCCAAACAATCCGTCCAAAATTGCGAGTGGGGCCAGAAATAAGCGGAATAGCCAACAACTTGGGATGTGAAGTACCACCATGATATGGTAGAAAGAGATATTTCTTTGAATATTCTTGTAGCTTTTTACCATGACATTGTAACCAACACCTCCACAACTGGTTCAGCTACTGGAGAACTCTTCATGTCCACCAGTAGGGTCATCTCTCCGATCAGCAGCCCCTGCCTTCAGCCAGAGCCGTGTCAATCGGCCCAGGTTCTTCTTACAGGTCGTCCTTGAATCCAGTGGGCCAACTACCTCCAAAATATTAGTTGGCCAACAATATGGCTATGGGTCAATCTTAACCATCAATATTAAGCAACAATAATAGGGAAAACAATGGTTAATGATGGGAACCAGGGGCACAGGGTTTTGACCCACAGCCATATAATGAGAGATCCGCATTTAAAGAAGACTACAACTTCAAGCATGAATAGCTGCTGATTTGCAATCAAATATATGGGGGTGATTAATGTGAATCTCCCATTAATGGTTAATTGAGTAATTGATGATGAATGTGGCCAATCAACGATCTGACTTTTTTCATGAGACCTTTCTGAAAGAGGGAAGTGCTTTAAAAATGCAATGATGCGGCATTTTTGTGGGGCACAATGGCCAATCGTTTCGAATTCCAAGCGGGCCAATGGCATTTGGACAGGCTCCAGCCCTTGGTCAATCAGCAGCCAGGTCTCTTGTCCACAGTTGCGCCGCGGCGAATACGCTCACGATTGTAGTAGGTGGCATTGGTCCACCAATCCGCCTGATCCAAACCATCCAAAGCCATTGCAGACTGGGGGATGATAAGGAATACACTCAAAGTCCAACCAACTGCCATGGGAAATTTGCAATTTGCTAAGGTACCCATCCACTGCCATTTCCAGCTTCCCTGGCCTTGGACTTCACGTATCGCAGGATCATGTTCTCAATGGGCGCAGGAAGACCGGGCACCTACCGGGAAGCGGAGGCTGTTTGTGCATGGCCCCGTGTGCCCTTGAAGGAGTCCTGGGGCTGAGGATATGGCGTGAGGAAGCAATGTGGCATGCTAACATGCGAGGGCAACTTCGCGCCAACTTCAAACAGCAGGTCACCAGCAGGTTGGTACCCTATAATGCTTGAAGGGAACAAAGTAAACTCCGACGTCAAGCCCGTAAAGCCAACTTGGGGCCAGCTTAGGGTTTAGGGCATGTTGGAGCTACACACTTGGCGACTCAGAGCACTTGAAGGGAGGGGTGCAAGCCAACTTGAAGCCAACCTTAAGCATATTTGGGCATAAGGTTCGGATACCAGCCAACTTAGGAACGTGGGGCCAACTTAGGGCATGATGCGACGAAGGTCAGTACGAGTGTATGCCAGCACGTAGAGAAGCAGTGCCGCGCACAAGTACGGGGTGCAAAGCCAAAGGTTGGGATACCTACAGCGCTCACAAGGAGCAATGTGGCAAACAGAGCTCGATCAAGATCAAGCCAAATTCCGCACTTGGGGCATCTTGGCGGATTGGAAGGGCATGTTAGGGAGAGTAGGTTGCCAACATACAGAGTTTCAAGGGAGCAATACGACATGAAAACAAGGGTGGAGAGCCAACTTCGGGCAAACTGGAAACATGTCAAGGGCGCAGATTGAAACCTACAGCGGTTGAAGGGAGCAAAGCTGACACACAAAAATGTACAGCCTACTTGGGGATACTTGGGGTACCTAAAGAAAAAGTAGGTCAGCAACCTATACAGTTTCAATAGGCCGATGTATGGCAGTGCGGCATGCAAAAGGGGCTGTAGAGCGGTAAAGCCAACTTAGGAACTCGGGGCCAACTTTTGGTATGTTAGGGGAGTAGGTTGGCAACCTACAGAGCTTGAAGGGGATGATGGACGGCAATGTGGCATGCAAAAAAGGGCTGTAAAGCCAACTTACGAACTTGCAGCCAACTTCTGGTATGTTTGGGAGGAGTAGGTTGGCAACCTACAGGGCTTGAAGGGGATGATGGACAGCAATGTGGCATGCAAAAATACCGGTAAAGCGGTAAAGCAACTTAGGAACCTGGGGTCAACTTCCGGTACCCGGTATGTTTGGGGAGTATGTCAGCAACCTGCAGATCTTGAAGGGGATGATGGACGACAATGTGGCCTGCAAGAAGGACTGTGAAGCCGACTTAGGAACTTGGGGCCAACTTCTGGTATGATAGGGGAGTAGGTCGGCAACCTACAGAGTTTGAAGGGGATGATGGACGGCAATGTGGCATGCAAAAAGGGCTGTAAAGCCAACTTACAAACTTGCAGCCAACTTTAGGTTGGCAACCTACAGAGCTTGAAGGGGATGATGGACGGCAATGTGGCATGCAAAAAGGGCTGTAAAGCCAACTTACAAACTTGCAGCCAACTTTAGGTTGGCAACCTACAGAGCTTGAAGGGGATGATGGACGGCAATGTGGCATGCAAAAAGGGCTGTAAAGCCAACTTACAAACTTGCAGCCAACTTTAGGTTGGCAACCTACAGAGCTTGAAGGGGATGATGGACGGCAATGTGGCATGCAAAAAGGGCTGTAAAGCCAACTTACAAACTTGCAGCCAACTTTAGGTTGGCAACCTACAGAGCTTGAAGGGGATGATGGACGGCAATGTGGCATGCAAAAAGGGCTGTAAAGCCAACTTACAAACTTGCAGCCAACTTTAGGTTGGCAACCTACAGAGCTTGAAGGGGATGATGGACGGCAATGTGGCATGCAAAAAGGGCTGTAAAGCCAACTTACAAACTTGCAGCCAACTTTAGGTTGGCAACCTACAGAGCTTGAAGGGGATGATGGACGGCAATGTGGCATGCAAAAAGGGCTGTAAAGCCAACTTACAAACTTGCAGCCAACTTTAGGTTGGCAACCTACAGAGCTTGAAGGGGATGATGGACGGCAATGTGGCATGCAAAAAGGGCTGTAAAGCCAACTTACAAACTTGCAGCCAACTTTAGGTTGGCAACCTACAGAGCTTGAAGGGGATGATGGACGGCAATGTGGCCTGCAAGAAGGACTGTCAAGCCAACTTAGGAACTTGGGGTCAACTCCTGGTATGTTTGGGAGGAGTAGGTTGGCAACCTACAGAGCTTGACAGGGCAATTCGACGTGCAAATCGAAGCATCAAGTTAACTCCAAGTGAAATTTGGGATCTTCGGGCTATCCAGATGCTATGCTGGTATGCCCGGCGTCATTTCCTTTTGCACCTTGACAGTATCCCCACCTATTCCTATTGCCGAGCAAAGCCCTGGTTCCCTGGTGAACATCCCTTAAATGTCCAAACCTGTTTTCGTTGGGATGTTCACCTACCCATGGCTTTTGGATGGTTGATACCTAGCTCGCCATCTGAACCTTTCACCGAGCACGTGTGTGGCCGCACCCAGCACCCTGCACGGCCCTGCACCTTCCATGGGATGTTGGCCTTCCAACATCGCCAAGCTTCCGAAAGGTGCTGCAAAATGGTTCTTGCCTCAGACAGCTGCGGCTCATCCCGCCCAGGCCACATTTGGAAAATTATGGGTTTCATATGGGTTAATGGTGATTCATGGTGGTTCATGGTGATTATATGGTTAAACTAGGGTTTCTCGCATTTCTGAAGCCATGCATCACGCAACAGATCATCACAGATCATCACAGAGCTGCATGTCCCATGTACCTTTGAGCATCGCTTTGGGGCCCACCCTTCAAGCCTTGTTGGCTCGCACACCCTCAGGCATCATGTCGATGATATCGTGCCTCGGGGCTGCAGAGCTTCTGGGGGACAAAGGCTACCGAGACATGGTGGAGCTGCATCTGAGTACCCCATAACTACCTGGTCATCAACCGTCCTTTAAACATCGATGAAGGAATGTGCAACTTGAAGCTTCCAAGTCATCTGCATTGGCTCTTGCTTGCTTGTAGCCAGGAAGACTCAATACAGTTGCATAATGTGTTCCTCGAAGGTCGGAGACCCTCAAACATCTCGTCTACAATTGCAACCGCCAAATTTCGGGAGTTCTTCCCTGAGCGGTT
>VSDK01029849.1:214471-230055 GCA_009767595.1 Symbiodinium kawagutii | reverse complement strand
GCAAGAAGCACCCCCAACTATCCGCTCTCATCAACGCTATTCGCACTTGCCCAACTTGTCCAACTTGCCCTGTCAACCCGATCGTACTGGTCGCCACCAACAAACCTGCCATGATCGCCAGGGCACATCACCGCAGCACGCAACTCCAGGTCAAAGTGACTCTCCACACGCTGCTTGGTGATGGTTTTTGCCACGCCTTTGCCTGAAGATTCATGAAGATGGTGCTGCTTGGTGTGATCCAACAAAGAAATGCCAGCCTGCCCTATCCAATAGAGTGGGATATGGCTTGCTCACTGAAGAACAAGATGCTACAACTTTAGTTGAGCTTGGTTGCAGCTTTGTTTTCAAGAAGCAAATGCCATTACGAGCTGCCACAAGGAATCCCAAACTTCTGCAGCAGGTGTCAGCAGGCTGAGCCCTTGGTGTTTGACTCTGTATCCTTGTCGCCAGATTCGAAGAGATCTCATGCAATGAGGATCCCACAAAAGTGGAAATTGATAATGCCGACTGAAATTGGCCACGTCGTTTGTCTGGAATTGGCCACCAAATATGTCAAACCATCAGATCATCAGATCTCGACAAACTGCAAGGACCCGTTCCAGCCCAAGCCCAGTGAAGAAACGGTGCAGCCGGGTCACTCACGCGGCCCTCGAACTGCCTGGCCAACAGATTGCCCAACCAGCGCTCCAACAATGGCACCACTCCTGCGGATGCCCAGGAGGTCCATGCCGATAGCTACAAGATACATGGGGCTGGTACTCATGAGCAGCTATCGATTCTAGCAGCGTCTGACCTCTTCCAGCCCGCTTCACCCCATAAGGCTGGCACGAGTGATCAATGACCACTAGTCTTCAAGAAGTGCTGAACTTTTGCGATCACATGGAGATGTACTAAGTACAACCTTCCTGCAGGATCCCTGTAGAGCGTGTCTCGAAACAAAGAGGAAGCTGCTACGGCTCAGAACGGATGCGATTACCCGAAACTGTGGTTCCACTCCCAAACATCAAGCCACATGAACTGATTATATAGATTGCGTTGTTTTCTCAGATGTGTCATTTTCGCGTATCTTCTAATTCCACTGAAGCAATGATTGGCCCCAAAAAAAAGCACCCCAGCAAAAGTATTCCACCATCACTTCAGCACCGTTAACCGTAACCAACCATCATTGTCCATGAATTTAGTCATCGATCAACCATGAATTCACCATCAACTAACCATCATTGTCCATAAATTCAACCATCAATTGACCATCAAGTAACCACGAATCCACCATCAACCATTAATTAGCCATTAGTTAACTATCAATTAACCATCAAGCATCAACTAACCACCAATTAACCATCGATTAGCCCTTACCTAGCCATTTATTAACAATCAACTAACCACTCACTAGCCATCACTCAGCCATCATTCTCCATCGTTCTTGTTCACTCCTCGCAGGAAGAAGAGCCACACGCGCCAGCCGGGTGCCCAAAAACCGCAGCCCGGGCCCTTGCCCACTGGACCCGTGTTGAAACCTGAGCAGCCCCGGGTTGAGCATTGAATCATGGTTGATCATGAGTCATAAGGGTTTATGGTGCTTAAGTATGATTAACCATGGTCATGATGTTGATCATGATCCATATCATGGTTAATCATAGTTTTCAGCGGTTAGTGGTGCTCAACCCATGGTTAATCATGGGTGATGAGTCATTATAGGGTGGTGCTTCAGTATGATTGACTGGTGAATCATGATTGATCATGGGTGATCATGAGTCATAAGGGTTATGAGTTATGAGTGGTTAAACATGGTTGGTGCATAGGAGTCATCGATGGTTTATGGTCCTAAAGTATGGTTGACAACCTCCACACCTATCAAGATAGCAGCAAAATCCCCTCCAATGATCCACCTCAAAATCGTTTTGAAGTTCTCAGCTCTGATCTGAGCTCGGCACGGTAGTAGATGAGATGCTTCAAGTCCTTGCACATGCGCACCTGACGCATCAAACGGTACTTGTAGCGGTACATACCTGTCAGCTGCCCCACGTGGGCGAAGATGTACTGCAAACCTCAGTGCCGCTCAGTGAGTCCAACAGCCACAACTGATGCTTCACAGTCGTCATAGGGGATTACAATAGTTGATCATAGGGATTCATAGGGGATAATCACCAACAACGATGGCTAAACAACTACTGTATGGTGGGTTCTCAAGCCATAGGGGACGCCCAAAATGGATGGTTATTACTATAAATGATGATAAAAAGATGATTGGGGGGTCCCTGATTTTGAGAAACCACCACATACTGAATATTGGTGCTCAATAGTTGCAGTATAAGTATGAACAAACTCAACGGTTCAAACGTATGAACAAGAATGAACTTGTTACCTGCAACAACTCCACCTACAACACCAACCAACTGAACATAAAATGATCTAACAACTTCACCTACTTCACCTATCACTTCTACGGATCCTGGCTCGCACTACTTGTGCCACAACTGAAGAGTGCTGGGCGCCAGGTCACCATCTGCCAGCTGGAAGGCATCAACGTTGCCCAGGCGGAACTGCACGTGCGAATCCACCACCAACTTGGTCAGACCTGGCTGGTGGTTCAGTGGCAAGGCTTAGGTTGGGGAGAACCAACTGATGCCAACAGCTCCAACATCAGCTTAGTATGGATGTCATACAGCTGGATCAGCTAATGAACATGAATAGTTTATGTGGAAATTAAATATCAAGCTGGCTTATTACATCAAGTAAAATGCTGGCTGGTTGTGTAGCAACAGGGGGATCCCAAAATATTGGTACCCTTGGGTAAACTAACATGGCAATGGAAAATCACCAATTTTTACAGAAAAGCCTGCGAAACCAGCTATACATATTGGATTTTCCATTGCCAGGTTTGTTTACCGTAGTGTAAACCTCCCTCTGCCGTGGGTCACAGCTTGCGCTGCCACGAGATGCAGCTTTCGCTGGGAATGCAGCTGTTGCTGTTCATGGCTCAATATGACCAAATCATAACAAGGATGGAACACCCAGCCAAGACATGCCAAGACATCAAGATATCGTCAAGATATCATCAAAATATCGTCAAGATATTGTCAAGATGTGATCAAGTTTAACTAAAAGGTATTGTCAAGATATCGTCAAGATATTGTTTATCATCTCGATATCAAGATCCTCCACTATGGCAGGCTACAGAAATCTGCATCTCACATGCCATGTCCAGCTCACCAGCTCCCAGGGAAGGTCGTCGTAAAAGCACGAGGGACGCATGATCTCACGGCACAGATGGAAGGCGTTGCCGAAGCGTGACTTCTTGCGCTCCTTGGTGGTCAACGTCTTCACGGGCTTCAGGTTGAAGTTGTAATCCAAGTGCAAGAAGTTCAAGTTCTTGCCTAGGAGACAGGCAAGGAGGGAGATCTTGCGAAGTATTTAGTATCAAGTTGTGTCTTCTAAATAAAATCATGTATGAAGATGTACAGGGATAGATATAAGATGGATTGAAAAGTTGTAGGATCACTTGAAGGCTGAAGAGACTGCTGATGGCTTCAAAAGAACCATCAGCAAATCACCCGTAAGATGGAAAAGGCTTAGGAATAAACTTGCCACAAACATCATGAGCATAAATTTACCCAACATAATTAACAATGAAGTCGGTTCATGTTCACATGATGCTTATGCGCGCTGCTCTTGCAGGAACAAACATCACAAGCAAACGCCTGAGTTTCCATTGATGCACCACGGAGAATCTGAAAGATGGTCAAACTCCACTTGGCCGTTGCATTGTCATTGTAGCATGATAGTTTGGAACCATTCGCGGTGTGTTGCTAGGCAGGGCGTTAAAAGTGCAATGTGCCAAGCAGTATTTCCTGTATGCACCCGGCATCAACAGCACTCAGCGGCCAATTCCCTCGAGTGATTATCCAATGTATTCTCACGTTGAATGTTCACAGGTGGGTGGCCAGTTGCCCCACCCTAAACATATCAGTCAATAAGAAGCCATCATCCCTAGGTTGGACAACAAAAAATGCTTGGAGGGACCAACCATGACCAACCAGATCTAACAAGTTCATCATTGCTATATTTGGTTTTAGGAAAATCCCAACAATCAATTCAGAAGGGAGGAGTTCATTGACAGCATTGCTGGATCAACAGGGCTACAATTTGTCGCGGCCTCGTGACCAAAAGAAGAATGTCCGAAGCATCACCACATGCATATTCAGTGAGCTTCGATTTTGCGAATCTTCATTACCCATCATTACCCCGGTTTTCTATGCATTTTGAATATTTTCCGTACTTCATTCTCTACATTCCTATGCCAACGCCACATATCCCAACCAGCTAAATGTATGCAGATGTATCAATGTAAACGTGATCCAAGTTGCGCGCGATCAGCAGGTTCAACATGTTGTAGCCCTGGCGACACACCTGCAGACCGATCTCCACCCAATCCAACTCTGTGCGCTGGAAGAACTTCGTTGTGGCGAAGATGTTCATCAAGTTGCCTTGGCACAAAATGCAACAGCAACAACCACAACCACAACCACAACAACAACCACAACCACAACAACAACAACAACAACAACAACAACAACAACAACAACAGCAACAACAACAGCAACAACAACGGCAACAACAGCAACAACAACGGCAACAACAACGGCAACGGCAACGGCAACGGCTGCAATGACCACTTGCCTCCTGAAATGCGAATCCACCATAGTGGTGTTCGCACCACCAAGGCGTTGATCATTGGGGGTGCAGGTGGTTTTGCAGGCACCATGGGGTACCACAATCTACGGTGGTTCGGAACGGACAATTGCGGCGAATGCTGGTGGTTTCCCAGCGACACACGTTTCGGATGGCTAAGATCCGGCTGTTGATTCAATCGTCAACTATCACCCATGACTATTACGCTCTGCTAGATTGACCTGACAATGGAAGAAGCACCATGGGTGAATCGGTGTGAATCCGTGGGGGAATTCAGATCGGCCCAACCATCTTTCTGCCGCCATGCGACGCTTGTTCAAGGTCTTTGGTGGTCGATGATGCAACTGATTCCTCAGCTGGGGATAACTCCGGCATCAAGAAAAATGCAGCGAAATGCGGAACATGCATGGCGTAGGTATGCATAGCTTATGGTCTTGATTATGAGAAATGTCTGTATGTATACGTACATGTAGGTAAGGCTGAAATTGCAACCTATTCTTGACATCTGCCAGCAGTGTGCAAGCATTTCAAAACGCATATTCCTGGCGACATCGATTCTTTCAGGGTCAAGGCAGGTCTGATGGTACCCATCTACTTGGGGACCCCAAGATTCCCCGAGATGCCCACCTGCTTGCGAACAGCACCCTATGAGTCGCTGAAGTCACTCTGACTCTATGTCACTGTTGCTTCTGAGTCGTACCCCAAGCTGTTTTGGATGTGTATCTGATTGTATCTGTCTCGTTGGTGGTTTCAAGCCCATGAAAAATAAAGACATTGAAAAGCATAAGTCAACCAACCAACCATTTGGTTGCACACCTACGGACGATCACTCGCTCGCAATGACTGGACACCGCCCCGTATTGGGGGGATACCTGCCATGGTTCGTAATACTCTGGAAAATTAAAATTGTGCATAAAACCACCAACCAGCTATGTGGTCTTGATATGATTTGATCCATATGTGCGTGTGATCGGTGCTGTATTCTGATCTGTTAGTTGAATCCATACCCTTGGCTGGGTCTGTGCCGCGCTCGTCCATGCCCAAATGGTAGACTCATCGTTTTTCCCACCGGCACATCTTGTGAGCCGAGGGTCAGCACCCACACCTTCAAGAGCTTCTGGTACGACACACGTACCTTCACCTCAGCCAGCTGGAAGCTTTGATCGGCGATTTGGCCCAGCCTGCAGTGCACATAATGGAACCCCTGGCGGATTACTTAGAGGGTACCCCCCAAAGGCCTGGCTGGTTTCCCATTGAAATGGTACCCCGAAACGATCAACCTACCGTCCATGGTTCATTAATCCGGGGTTAACATGCATCCCAGTTTACCATAGTTTACCGCCAGGGCCAGCTGTTTGTAGTCTGCCCAGATCTTTTCCGATGCAAAAGAACGCACACAGCACTCAAGAGATGCCAAAGGCTGAACAATCTGTTGCAAAAGTGAACCAAAATGATCTCAAATGCACAATCAAAACTATCAAAACACATGACTCACAGGGCCAGAAAAGACTGCAAAAACCTCCCCATGTGGATAAGTCGAGCAGGTTGAAGCAACTTCTTCAACACCAACTGACACCGAGTGACCGGGTAGTTGGAGGGGCAATGCTCCTTGTACCACTGACCCACCAAGGGCACGTCCTCACGCCGCACTGGATCTAAGGCATGTAGAGAACTAGAGCAGGGTATGACCGGCTTTTCGCGTCGCTGTTGGCTTTAAGCTTGGTAGAGCCACATAGATCCATGACCTCTGAACGGTCAAAGACCAAAATCTTATATTTTGTTGACTTTAATAACTCAAATATCCCAAAAGTATCCAGAAGTGGAATCTGTTCGAAGCTGGCCTGACATGACAATAGGATGGTTGGAACATGTTGGAACCAGTGACCATCTGTGGATCGCCCCTTCTCTTGGGAGGCGGACCCAGTGCTTCGGTCCTGTGCACGGCGCATGTACCCGCTGCGCAGGTTGAAGGGTCGCGGGGCCCAGTACAAGGTGATGCCGTTGGCCGTGCTGTCTGTGAACAGCGGGGTGTCTTCCAACAGCGGTTTGCCTCGGCCAAGTTGCTGGGTCCTGGTCCTGGCAAACACTCCACTGCCGCCCGAAAGAACCAGTGGCATAAATAGAGAAACATATGATGAAATCTGATGAACTCATATATGACGTCATTTCATGTGAGACTCTGGAATGAAATCATATGAAATCTGAATCAATAGAATCAGGCAGCTGCCCAAATTGTGTCGCTCAAAACTTTGCGGAGCATGGGTTGCTATTGAAACTCTGGAGCTGGGGCTAAACATATGGATACGTATGGCAGGTGAAGCTGAATTTCTGGTGATCCGATAGCATCAGCAAAACTGAAAGCAGTCGAAAGCATTGACCATGATGAATTGGATCGCATGACTGGAGGCAATCCCCCATGACTCCGCTCTCACGCTTCAGAACGGTCGAGTTGAAAAACTCATAACTCAGTATCAACATTTGAGGCTCAATCAGAATTTGAGAGTGCTTCTTTCCTCAAATTGTTGCAGTGCAGAGTACCAGCCAGCACCTTCTGTTGCTTGTTGCAAACATATTTGTGCCATTTTGTGCCTATTCCTTTTGCGTCATTTCATGTTCACATTGATATCATCTGTACCTAGAAATCCGGTCTCATTGACCCGTGTAATTTCATGTCATTTCACTTGTTGTAGGCACACAGATCATCAAATCCTTTAATTCCCAAGCCCTCGGCTCACTGCTGTCAAGCGGCATTGCTCTGGGCATTCCTCTGGCAGCTTGAAACTCTCAATCTCCTGCCAGATTCACCAAGCAAATTAATCGTGCCATGTCATTTTTATGTTGGTTGGCATATGTTGGCAAACAAGGGCAGCGGAACGCTGGCTGGCGATTTCCCTGGCAGAACTTTCCCTTGGACACACTAATCATATCAAATAAAAACCATTGGCCAGAAACCCAAAAAGTGCTGATCGGTACAATATACTTATTGCAATGATCCAGCTTGATGTGACACCAAATGTCTCATCTATCAACGGCAACGCAGGTACTGGTCAACTGCTGTGAGAAAACATATTAGGAACCGTTTGAGAGGGGTCAAATCTAATCTCATGCCGTTCTCTCCTGATTGTTGACATTCTAACCATCAATATCGGTGAGTAACGTGCTAAGATGTTCTGTTCAGTGTACAGAACAGAAATCTTTAAGCTTCTCTCCCAATCATTCTTGCGAAGAACCACCCTTTGTCCCAAACCGAAAAGACTTGTCTGGAGAATAGTCGTTCTTGCCAGATCCCTTCAAGGTTGAGCCTGTCCTCATCATCCTCCTCAGACTGGTCTTGCGAGCGATGCGACACGGCTCGGTACCTTGGGAAGCATCGTCAAGCTCCGTTGTCCACATGGATTCAGATGGTTCACATGGTTCACTCCATAGTTCAGCAACAATCAAATATCGGCTGGAGTATATCAGACATTGATCGTTGATCTACGGATGCCTAGAGTATACAGTGTTACTACTTATATCTACCAGGCTCAACAGTTCGAATCGCCAAGGATTTATCGTTCACCAATAGAGGTAGAACGGTCATCCCAGCGCACCATCAACCACGGGGACTGCAACCTGTGCGGCTTGCAGCTTCATGAATCTGTGCACATGTCATACAACTTCCAACACAAACAAGATTGTTTCGCTCAAACGGCTTATATACTGCTAAAAGCAATGTCAAACCGAATCCATTGCTATGAAACTTGTGCTTGTCTACCAGGTTGCTGTCCGCTTATCAAACTTTCTCCACACTTTGGAAATTAAAGGACCCCTGGCCATAGAACCAAGAGACGCTGGCAGCGGATTGATGATAGGATCGTAGTAGAAGGCCTCAAAACGCAGCAGCGCAGTGGTTGATAGCAAATCCCGGAAAGGGCTGTGGTAAACTCTATGAACTGGGCAGAAGAATCACGAACCGCTTCCCTATTTGAGACTTTTGAGTCCGATTCCCCAGATCCCCAAGTAGCCGCCCCAACTGAGGCATGAAAGCGCCATGAAGTTCCACTGAGATCCACTGGGCACAAGTGCAACATAGTGTAACCACTTGCAACCGAGAGACTGGCAGATCAGGGTCATCGGCTTTGATGTAGCACACGGACTGGTGAGCAGTGTGGAGCTGCTGGGGGGTGAACACTGGTTCACCCTATTTGCTACTTGGATGAGGATCCCCAGTTGGTAACTGATAACTAAGCATGGCTATAGGGATCATTAAACTACCCTGTAGTTAGGGCTTACAACCATGGTTGGATCCCAGTTATAAGCCCAGCTACACATCCAAGTAGGCAAAGTGTTCCACGGCTGTTTTAGTCGGCCAGGATTATCATGATCCCATGATAAGCTACAGCAACCTGCAAGCCGTTTAGAAGGGAAAGCACCCAATCCACCACTGAAATTTCCTGAATGGAAGCAATCTTCATTATCTTCATTCATTCACCACTGAAGATACCCTATCCAACCATGTCACCCAGGCTGTTGCAGTACCCATTCCTATACAGCATCATGGCTAAAGGTAATCCACAATTGAGCACGTAGTACACAACATAACTAGCATGAACTATAGAGACTATAGACATCTATAGACTACAGCTGCTTGTCCAGGTGACGGATGGTACTGGGTTCAAACCTTCACCCTGTACGTACCAAGTACTGCCAGGTGGGTTCACTCTTCCAACATCCACTCACCAATGCCAGGTCAGATGCCTTCAACGTTCCAACATGAAGCATAGCTACATCTGCCGCGCGCCGCCCGAACCTGGTTGTGGTAGGGCGCCATGTGCACCTTGCGAGGCCTTGAGTTGTACAGGAAGGGGAACGCAATGCCTGCGGAGCGGCGTTTTCGCTGCAGCCGTCGGGGGATGTCGAGGTCTCAACGCAGCGATGCAAACAGGAGAACTGCTTCAGACATTCAGTTGTCAACCGCGAACTTGGGAAAGGTGATTTTTTGTGAAGACACAGGACTTCAAAGCACTTGAAACTTGACATGTCTTGGGGTAGGAGTTGGAAGAAGTTGGGACATCTGACCCCTCTTCCCTTGGGGAGGTACAATCCTGAGCAACGCAATGTCGTTGCATGCTGACCAAGGAAAGAAATCGCTCAAACAATCATAGATATACTCTCGCCGAACCGGAATTGAAGCTTAAAGAATCCTTCTCTTCAATCTCCAAAGAAATTTCCGGATTCACCTCAATGATCATCTGAACTGAAGAATTTGATCGTCTGAACATTATTTTTCAGATGATCATCTCTTCAATCTCATTGATCATTGAAGCTTCAAGTTCTGACTGTCTTCAATGATCATCTGAAAGATATCCAGTCCAAGGAGTCCAGCCCCAACCAGGGTGCTCCAGTGCTGCCCAGGGACGATACTCCGTACGCAGCTGCTGTCGGACGATGATCTTGTTGATGTCGTTGAACCTTGGAACGAGGCCCCTGGGGCCTGCATCTCCTAGAGAATATGCTAAGAAGTGGTGAATAACAAGAGCAGTTGATATGAATATCATTGTGAATGAGCTATTTGTTAAGCAACAATAGTGGTTGATAACAATGATGTGATGTGTTACGTAATAAACCAGTAACAATATGTTGAGAACCATGAATAATATCATGCAACAAAACGACAGAGATATTCAAATTAGAAACCATTAATAGATACGTTCAAAATGCAATTTAGTGATATTAATGGTTCATAATGGCGTAGCCCAGGCACTCGTTCCAATCCTCGTCCTCGTCGTACATGTCGCGGTACAAAGGCTCGAACTTGGGACCACCTGGTACACGTCCAGATCGATAATCTGTTTAGTCATCCCTTTAGCCGGGCAGTGTTTGGTGCAAGGGAGGACCCGGCCATCTATAAAGCATTTCGATGATCGCCATTGGAAGCATATCAACCAAACAATAGATCATGACATATCATGACTATTTATAGCAGCCGACAATGAAACCAACCAGTTCTTCTCATATCTCTTTGTTACAGGACTTTGTGCCGTCACATTCACCACGCATGGGATCCTCCGCCTCAGCCATCAAGGCTGAACCGGATCAACAAATTCTCCAAGGACCCAAGTGGATCATCTTACGTTGACTCCCCTTCGAAAAGACTCGTGTGCTCAGCCAGCTCCTCACTCTAAATTGGACTCCCACCGACGGTGTCACCCATGCCCTCATGATCCATTCCAACCTCGACCATCGATCCCCACCTGGGATGGCCATGTTCAAGGCCTTCGCAGTGTAGAAGGACTTCCGCTCGAAAAGGTAGAAATAGTTCCTGTTTCAAGCGGCGCTACTGAAGTGGAATGGTTGGAAAATTACTCAGTGGTCTTCAAGTCTTCCCTTTTCACTGAATGGAATGTACACAGATGATGTACAACCCGCTATAGTAAAACATGTGATGACATGAACACGATCATCATCATTCTCCATGCGAAAACCGCACCGTGCTGTCGGGCTTTGTCCCTGAGTCCCAGCTTGAGCTTCAGTTGAACTTGGGGCCCAGCTCAGCTGGATACCATCCCCCATCTCATTCGGGGCTCATGCCGTTCATCCAAGGCACTTGTCCATCAAATCGGACAGCAACTGATTGGACAAACGGTACAGCACACCTGGAGTAGCCGGTTCCAACAACACACGGATGCAGTTCCATGTGCCGCGACCACGTTGGACGCCAGCAACTCTGAACATCTCTGACCTATGATCAACTTATACCGCAAGTGTTTTTGTCGTTCCAAAGTGAATTCCTTGAGATCAAAACGTTCTCGTGCAAATCATTTGGAGCGCGTCCCGTAGATGGTGTACCCACAAAAAACATGGTCGCTAGCTGCTGACCCCCCTTTCCAGCCACCAGCTGCCACCATCTGCACCTTGCTGCGCCAAACTCAAGTGCCACTTGCGGTAGCTGCTTCCGTTCACGTGCTTCGAGTTCAGCAATGGCACCTGGGCCAGGGTTCTTCTCACTGGCTCGGCTTTTTTATCGCTGGAGGGGATCAGATTAGCAAAACGACGCAGGTTCACCTTCATGCCCCAGTACTCAACAGCATCACTTCGACTTGACATGTAGACTCCTCTTGTTTGACCAATTGGCTTCGAAAAATTCTGATCCACCTCACATGGACCAAATAATTACACCACAAAGGCCCCAAGACTATCACCACCCAGGCCATCCTCACACTGTCAGGATCCCCCTTCGCCGCCGAACGGGATCGTAGAACCACTCCAGCACTGGCTCATCTTCAACAGGGTCCAGCCTGCACACCAGCCGTGAGCCACCAATGGGTGCCATGATCTGCGAGGGACCCCACTCGACAACAATGTCGCGAACATGGCTTCTCCACTCGTCAAAATGGATTGAAATTGTAGATTGCCATGTCAGTTTGCTGCATCCTTTGAGGCGAGGATATCCAAGTCCTTCCCTATAAATCACCAGCAGCCGTTTCCAGGCGGCGTTACGGCCTCATCTGGATGGCTTCCAAGGGCTCCACGTCCAGCACGTTGTCGCCATAGTCCAACGGGGGCTCCTCGTCATCGAAGGGAGGGAAGCGCATGCGCTTGAAGTGACGTCGATCACCTCGGAGCGGAGATAGAAATGTTGCAGCTGCAAATTTTGAGAAAACTGTTGCCTTAAGAAAGTATAACATATGCAACTTATGCATACTTATGCAACTTGCAACCAACAAATCGTTTGTAGAAAAGAGATGGAAAGACGACAAGACCAAGCTCTTGCTTAGGGTGTAAGCAACAGCTGTTAACGTGATATGACAAGGTGATAAGCGGCAATGTATTGGGGAGATAAGCAGCAAATGATTCGAAATGATCGGAGTGCAATTTTGTTGTCGCCGGGCCCACGATATTAGAAGTAGGTCATCGTAGGTTCGCAAGCTGTGCTGTTGCGAAGGTCAAGTGCTCTGCTCTGCTGGGCGCTTTGTCGCCCAGGAGAGCCTCCGGGAATCGAACTTTCATCAACTTCATTGTGGTCACGATCCGTGAAAGATCCGTGAATCTACAGATACTTTATTGAAACTCTGTTGTCAGTTTTCAGACTAATACACGCCATTCTGCAGTCTTGTCAGTCTTGTCCAATTCACTCTGGGTATTGGAATGATATGCCTGTCCTGTACTTGGAGATAGTGCCCTTGTACTTCAAGACCACCTTGTAAAATCATACTGGGGAGGTGCCAGCTACCTGAGATGGGAATATCCTGCTTAGCAAAATGGCATGCTGCTTCGTCCACTGCTGGATCTTTTGCACCCGAAAGTGAATGCGCAGTGAGCTAGAAATCAAAGTTCAAGACATTCTGGAGCTGACATGCGCCTCAGCCACTTCAGATGAACCAACCTATCACTACTTGAGTCTATTAACATCACCCAACCATCACTGCTTCAGATGAACAAACCTATCACTACTTTGGTACATAAACACCACCCCATCCATCAAGACCAAGAACACCCAGAAAGGCCCTGGGCACAGCTGGGCCCTCCGGCGCTTCTCTCGTCGCATCATGATCCACATGGTACCCCACTGGGCCAAGAACACGGGCTCAATCACCTGGCAGCTCTGATGAAAGCACCAAAATTGGTCGTAGACACTCTACAGAGGGCTGTTTATGTCATCTATGTGACTTCACTTCATCATGACCTAGGTTATCTCTGTCTATCACTTCACCACCAGTGACGTCCCAACGGAGTTGGTTGATCCCTGACCCCCTTGACATGTCTCCCCGGTGAAGCCCCGGCGCCTTCTGAAGCTCCGCGCAGAAGGTGATGGCACCACTGCAGTGGTACACCGTGCGGCAGTTTCGGATCTGTTGCCATGGCACTGGAGTGTTCTCCTGGGGCGAAGGATGGAACCAGCTGTGATGGCCATGGTTGGTTGGTTGCTGACACGTGAATCATCGGTACCAAGGGTTGATGCCAGGGGTTCAATAGCGACGTGCACTGGATGATACCCAAGGAGAGAGCAGTTGCAAAGATGGACTGGTTCTTTTGGGGTTTCAAAATGTTTCAACATAAAGATGTGAGATGTTTCAACGTGAAAATTCCAGCTGTCAAGCATCGACACCCCGAGAGAGAGATTCCAGATGCAAAAAGTCCACAACAAATGGGTGTGTCTGTCTACTTACCATCGATAGCGGATAATCTATGTACACAAAGGAGGTGTGATTTCTATTTATCATCCATTGCCTATTTATCATCCATTGCGGTGCCCAAAAATCAGAGTCTGGGCTCGCTAAGACTGCCCATGGCTGGATCAGGGTTTGTGAACAGCCTGAGGGAGACTTGCTGAGCAGCCAACCCTGGACCCTTTCAGCCCCTGGCAGCCGCTGGCAGCCACCAAGGGTCCAACAACTTGTACACAGCGTGTGGCAAGTACTTCAAGGCTCCCAGATAGATACGCTTGTCGTGGCGGAACTTGCGCGCGGTCATATCTCCATGGTCCTGGCTACCCAGTGGACAAGGAAGGATCCACAAACACCCTACGGACCTACACGATGTTGTTGCTAAGATGTCAAGCTGAAACCATGACCCCCATGACCCCGCAAGTTGACACATGTGAAAATGAACTACCATGCAGCGTTTGTCATGGCAACTTCAGCTGCTCAGAGTGACCCCTCCTATGAGCTGTTCCCCCCAGGGAAACTACTCCTGGCCTTGATGATCTTTCGGATGTGCTCTGGTGGCCTCAAACAAAGGTTCGCCACTAGCCCCAAAAACAAGGGAGTCCTGCCCAACAATGGTGAAACAATATCCGTTCAGGCACCATCCATTCAGGGACCAGTGGTGGATGTTGAAGGGGGACCAACGGATGTTGAGGATGATTCGGTGAAACATGGACCACAGCATTTTGGTGACCATATGTGACCATCAACCACTCCATGGTGGATGTTAGTGTTCCACGCACTGCTTCTTGGGCGAACCACCATCAACGTATCCGAAGTGTCACCAACTTCAGGCATTTGATGAAGAGCCCCATCTGGATCCTTCAAGGTTCAACACAGATCAGCTTCATTCAGTTTCCCTATGATGTGTTAGTTCTACCTCTGCTGCTGACACCATCTTTTGCAAACCAACATGGTCATAGTGGCCACAACGGGTGACCAATCCAGAAGGCTTTGAGCATCAGTGGTTCCTTCAACATGTTTTCAACCACCTCAGTTGCAAATAAAATTGTTCCTCAACCACCTTCAACCACCACAGACTTGGACATCTTCCCAGCTACCACGTCGGTGAAAACATCTGAAATCACCCGCCTAAGTGAGCCTCGGGGGGAGTACCATCATTTTCAATGGTGAAAGCAAAAGCCTTGGCCAGTACCTCCTCAGTGCTGTATTCTAGAAGAAATCCGCCGACCCCTGCCGTAGCCAAGGCAGGGGCGGCGCGCGGGGCGCCGGCTTGCGAAAGCTATGTCCACCCATGCCATGCCCAGGCGCTTGCATTGCGTAACCCAACCCAATTCCATGGCCAACACGTACCACCAAGTGCCATGCCCAAGCGCTTGCTTTGGCTAATGCCATGGCCGCATGCGCGCGGACTTTGGCTAATGCCATGGCCGCATGCGTGCGGACGGCCACGGCCCCGCCGGGGCACCAAACCTTGGCGAAAAACGCCTTTGTCATGAGAACAACGGCTTTGTCATGGCTAATGCTATGGCAATTTGTCATGGCCAATGCTATGGCAATATGGCCACCACTTTGTCATGGCCAATGCTATGGCAATATGGCCACCACGGCTGCTCGGAAGGCCGTAGCATCTGTTTTTAAAGTCCTCAAACCTGCCGGTTGGCCGCCTTCAAACGCTCCCCGAACGTCTCCTCAGCCCGCCCGGGGCACCAAACCTGGGCGAACAACGGCTTTGTCATGGCCAAT
>VSDK01029849.1:181360-198715 GCA_009767595.1 Symbiodinium kawagutii | reverse complement strand
TCTTTCAGAATCTCAAGGCCACATGTTCCCCCACCAACACAAGCCGTTGTAAACCAAACAAATGCTCAAATGCAGAAGACGTAGCTATTTCAATTGTGACAACCTGTACATCCAAGTTCCCACAGTCACTCCTCCAACATCAGGTCCTCCCTCCAACAAACTCAGGCAGTCTTTACCCAGGCAACCATCCCGCAATGGTCAGCTCCATCCCAACCCCCCCCCCCTGGGCCACCCTGGGGATGCGCCTAACCCTTGGAGCCCACACGGTGCTGAGGCGCTCCACGACGTGTGCCACGTCTTCGTCCAAAAAATCTGCGCTCTGCGCCGCGCAGCTCGAGAGCTCCGCGGCCAAGCGACCCAACGTGCTGCGCGACAGCCGGGGCACGGCGTCCATGGAGTTCACCTCGGAGTCACCGGTGATCCCGTTGGGAGGTTCGTTAAGGTGATCCCTAGGAGGAGGTTGAGGTTGGGAGGTGAAGTGGATCCCAACTAGGGAGAGATTTACGGAAGAGGATATTTTGTTTCACATTCAGAAGGCTCAAAATAACAAGTGATCCCAACTGAATATTGAAATTCACAAAATAAAACAAAAGGATTCAAAGATTCAAAGGGAATTCCTCAAAGGAGTTGAATTCCTCAGAAAAAAAGTGATCCCAACTTGGAGGAAATGTCTTTAGCATAGATTCCTACTCCTCAGAAATTCACCTCCTTCTGCCTTTTTCGACTTAGGATGCCTCAGAGGCCGCTTTCCCTTACAAACACGTACAATCGTTGTATAAAGTGAGACTATTACCCAACTTGGGAGGTTGGGAAGCTGTGCTCCAGATGTGGAGTCGTGCGAAGACCTGCCAAACAGCAACTGGACATGCAAGGGTGGGGGTCTTCTGTGTGATTGCAAACGATGTGTTCGTCATCCAGCTTGTTAAGTCTTGTCATGCATTGAGTAAAGGCTGTCAAATCTCTCAATTGCTGCATTGTGAAGGCCTTGTTGTGATGATTGTGATGCACGAAAATTGAGGAAGTACGCCTGGGTCTATCCCTGTTTTGTCTGTTTTGTCATGCTGACCATGGGCATGAGAAATGTATACAGGTGCTCTCTGCTTTAAGCGAGCTCAGAATGCGAAGAGAAACTGTAGAGGCAACATCCAAAATAACACATCGGCAGTGTTCATGAGATGCTTGAGGCATGCCATACGGATTAATTCCATGCCAGAAATAAGCGAATCAAACCAGTCGACCTGTTTCGGATTCCCCCAATGACAGGCTGGTTTGGGGGCGCCCTTTCGCTCGCTCGGAACCAGTCACCACAGAGGTGAAGAATGGCCGCAGAGCCTCGGAAGTCCTGCGGAGAAAAATGGTTGGCACAGTTGATTGAAGGGTAAACAAATGGTACGAGTAAGACAAATGGTAAGACTAATGACTAATGGTATAAAACTAATGGTCTAAGACAAAGGGTGTAGGACCAATGGACTAATGGTATAAGAGTCATTGCAGATCCATGGTAAGACTAAGATTTGAGTTGATTTCAAGGGTAAATCTGCGGTAGACTAATGGTAAGCCAACTGTTTATGGTAAACTTTCATGGTAGATTCATGATGATATAGTGAGGGGAATCTAATGATACTAACAAACGAACAAACAAACAACAAACAAACTAACAAACAAACAAACAAACAAACAAACAAACAGTTTCAATAAATTTCAACATTTGATAGGAAACATTTCAGTCGGTTCAATGGTGGATTTTGCATAGCCATGCCAGTTCACCAAAGTAGCCATGCCCTAGGGCTGCCTTTCTTCGCACCGGCGCGGGTCCCACAATGCCGGCTGCGTCCTGTGGTCCACCACCGATGGCACTGCATAGCCGATGCCCTGCACCTCGGCTTCCAGGCCTCGGCATCAGCAGTCTGAAGTTCAAGATTTGTATCGTTGAACTATCAATGGTGCTACCAGCAATGGTTAACTATGGTGAATTGATGGTTGACAAGCAATGGCACCATCAAATGGAATGAAATTTGAAATTAGTTGATATATCTGCAGTACTTGGTAGTGTTATGGAATGAACTCAACTTAGTCAGAATGATTATCAATCTGACTGGTATCAATCTGACTGGTACGCTGAATGAAAGGTTGGACTACCCCATCATGGTTTGTCATGGCAATGAGTAGCCTGTACTGCTGGCGAACATCCCATAAGAAGGACCAAACAGGATCACCGTTTGGTGGTTTCAACCCCTATGAAAAAATATTAGTCAAGGAACCATTTGAAAATGATTACGAAGGGAAAAAAAGTTTGAAACCACCAACCAGTTAGCTGTTTAACCACTATTGCTGCTTACTATCCCCTAGTTTCAACCATTATTAACCACCAAACAGGATCAGGTCTACTTCGAGGCACGTTCTCCTTCCGTGCCATAGCGAAGGAGCCACAGCAGCACAGCTGCTACGCCCCCGCCCAGGCTGTGCCCGGTCAGGATGATGCGATAGCCCGCCTCCGTGACGTCCAGGGTCCCAGGGTGGACGAATAGTCATGGCCATAGGACTAATATGTAGGGCATGAATCAACCAACGGCCATGAACAATAGGACTAACAATAAGCTAGGGAACGGTTGTGAACTAGTGGCCTCCTAGGACTAACAAGAAGCTAGGGAATGCTCATGAACAAGACTGAATATGGTTGGTTCAATATTGAAGATGATTGATATATTGACATTGTATGATTTGAGGCATCCCTTTTCTGAGAAACACCCAAGTTGGACATGGCCAAACGCAAGATGGCTAACCCTCAAAGATGGACCTAGAAGCACTTGGAGAAAGAATTCAAGTGACATGATGTGACACCCTGTATGCCCAACAGGCCCTACTAGTCTGAGCATCTCTCAGCAACTTATAGGTCATAGTTGACCTATCTAATGACCCATCAATGCTTCACAAGCAATCTGTGACTTCGAGAGGCTTGCGCCTGCGCCAAGCTACGCAAAGTGGGCCTGCGGCCGCATTTCACATGCTGAGGGTTCAAGCTTCAGAACGAAACGGGCCAATTGGTGCTTACGTTGTGCGGTCAGATGGTCAATATGGTTGTCCCATAGGCAGCCAGCGGTGGTCAGGGACGACTGATGGTCCATATTGGTTTGTTGTTGCGTGTCGTAGAATGCTAGTGGCAGAATATTTCAGACCTTCAGGTCAAGATAGAAGTCTTCCCCGGATGTCATCGGCAGAAAAGACACTCTAGATTCTGGATGGTGGGGGTCGACATTGGATGTCAACTGAAGACCTGCTCTGCTAGAACTGAAGCTACATACAGCAAATATAATATAACAATCGAAGAGGAGGTCTCTCTGTATGCCTCCACAAGACTGCTTGGGCATGTTGCTGGAACCCCAAAAAACAACTGCGCTCCTCATCACCACCTTTTCCCTCCTTCCAAATCACTAACACCAAATGATCCCTTCCCAAAAAATATCTAAATCTTAAATACTTCATGAAGAAGACCTACTTCCTCCTGTCCAAGGTCCCTCAAGGTCCCTCCATCCTTGGCGCCTCAGTTCTCTCTCCAGCGCCACCGCTGCCAACAGCACGCCACCGTGCACCTGTGCACCGTAGATCTCCTGCAGCTCTGCGTCGCAGTCCGTGAAAAGGTCGCCCCCGCGGGACCTCGAGCGCAACCCCGCTGGAGGCGTCCCTGGGGCGTCCCCGGTGCTGGTGGTTCAGATGGGTAGAGATGGGTAGAGATAGTCTGGAGATGCCTTCATTCACTGGAGATGCTCCTCCTCATCCTTTGCAATGTGAATTCTGTTGGAGATTGCGCGTGCTTACCGCTCTGCTGCGGGGTCATGCCCCGGTGTCAAGATGTGCTAGTCGGTTTTGCAGGGCTTACCTAGGGAGACTGGGCAACTGCGAATCAGAGCAACAATGTCAGCGCCAAATTTTGAAACGCCAAGAGCTACAAGACTGCAGTGATTGCAGTGTGTGACAGGAGCAAAAGCCCAGAGCTGTCCATGTGATGTGGTCTTACCATGGTGTTGCCAATGCATGTTGCACATGATGGATATCCGCCATCATTCTTGTGGGACATTTCAACACATGTTTGATCCCTAAATATCCCCAAAGGTTCATCATAACAATCGTAATTCAGAATAGTCAATAATGGTTAATATCCCTAAACACACCTGATCAATTCCCTAAACAGTGGTTAATATCCCTAAATACACCGGTCAATAATGGTTAATATCCCTAAATACCCCTAACGAATCCTACTGACTATTGACAAACACCTGCATAGCCCCATTGTCATCGCAGCCTCCCGTGCTTTTCTCCCTAGGCGCTGTTCCACGTGAGTGCCGCGGATGGACACCGCCGCCAGTCGCTCGGAATGCTGGATGAACAAGGCCCAGGCAGGGCGATGCTTCCTGGCGAGGATAGAATCACCATGCTGTACCACCAACTGACATGGTGTGTACACCAGGGACCAAGGGTATTTCACCGATCAATGAGATTACAGCAATGTTCTTGTTGGAAAAAGGCCAGACTCGCCTCCCATCCAAAGGCAACCATGGTCCATATCAAAATAAGCATCGTTTGTCCTGCATATCTATATGGCAATGGGTCAAAACCCTGTACCCCTGGTTCCCCTATCATTAACCATTGTTTTCCCTATAGTTCTGTTGGTTATTATCCACGATTATTGGTTGCTTACTATTGACCCATAGCCAGTTTGATGTACAAAAAAAGAACTTACAAAACCCGAAACTGCTCTGGCGTCAAAGCCCCGCCTGCTCTCCCCCAGGCGTTCGGTCACCAGGCGCCAGTTCTGCTGAAGAGCAAAACGCTGGACTTCGAAGGCAGTGTCGTGGTAGGGCGCGAAGGTTCCTGGGCCATCAGCTACCATCAGCTACAGCGCATAGTCCCAGGCATTGTTGGAGGCCAACCCTGTGCCTGGACCATGATGTTATCTTTGGTAAATCTGGCAGTTGTGTGTTGGCTGGTGAGGTACGAGTAGTTGTCTTTCATGTCCCAACTGTTCCTTTTCACGCCCTTCCTATTGGTGGCTGATACCTTGCCTTCACTGTCGTGTTGGTTTGTTGCGCGATTGATCCAGTACTTAAACTACACGGTGTGTGCTATAGAGCTTGAACTCAAGTGAGGGTCAAAGCATGTTCAACGCATCAAAACACTGTAGGTATTCAAGCGCGGAACAAGCCCACAATATCGCAAATACATTGTTGATCATGGAACCCCTACTAGCTGTGTGAATAATGCAGCCCTATCAGCATCTATCCACCAGGTGGCTAGCCATCTGCTGATGATATTCAACTCAGATATCATAATTTCATGAGTTTCTGGTTGGGCTTCTCCACCATAACTGGAGGCCCCCATGAAAACTCACCATCCACGACCGCAGGCATGACCTTCCGGCCCCATCTGCCCGAGCGCACCGATACACGCCAGTCCCAGCAGGACATCCAGCAGGTGCGGCGGCAGCGGCCGCCCAAGCTTGGACGCCAGCCTCCGGAAGCCATCCTGGGGCAACCAGTCACCAGCAGGTGCGGGGGCGGCGGCCGCCCAAGCTTGGACGCCAGCCTCCGGAAGCCATCCTGGGGCAACCAGTCAGGGTCACGGGCCCCACGACCGCAACCAAAACAGCAAGTGAGGAAACAGGAAACATATTCAAACCCAGGATTGATGGGTTTCAAAAACAGGAGAACAGCAGCAACAGGAACCTTCAAGTGTCCAACTTGCAGGATTTGAGGCTTGGAACAGGCTCTGGCGACGAAACTTCGATTGGATGGTGGGCTCTGATGACACAAGTATGGAGGTGGCGCATCCAGGGGGTAGACATGTGAGGTCTGAAGCGATCATCAGCGAACTGTATCCAGTTTCGCTGCGATTTCAATGCAAATCCAAGCTGGACAATCCAACAAGTCTGAAGGAGCGCCTGACTAGCTAGCTTCCATAAAGGTTAGCAGGTCAAACCTTTCTTGGTTATTTCTACCGCAGACTCTGAACATTGATCCATGCATGTCACAGCCTCACCAAACCAGCAACTTGCAGTTGGGGAAATAACAGCAGCCCGGACACAGGAGAATCACGCAAGGTCTTTCGTTGCTCGGCGCTCAAGTACAGGATACCTGCCACAGTCGTCGTGTGCCCATTGTGGAGATGTGTTGCAGAAACGGATGAGTATCACTCCCCCGAAAGCATTGGGCACTCTATTTCTATCAACATTCTATCAAGAACAACCAACCATGGTGCATTGCAATGACCTTCACGGAATGACGCAATCTCGGATATGTGCTACTAGGATGATGACTACTTGATCTGATGATCAAACAGGCAAAACCCATGAGCTGTCACGGATCAAATCACTTGACAGGCTCACCTCTGATCTGAGTGTCGGCTTGGCCGGCCTACCAACAGTTCTTTGGGAGGAATGTCCTGCAGAGTAGAGCTCAAGCTCAGCAAGGTCTTGATTCCATTCCTTGGATGAGCTTCGTCTCCCTGTGGGTCAAGGGATACATGAAATTACATGAGTATATCATAGAATGTTATAGTACATTCAGTCAGTTCCAATAGAACGCGGTGCCTTCCCAGAAGTTAACAACATCAGTGCAACAACTTACAGAAGGACTTTGGAAGATTTTCCGAAACAAGGGTGGAAAGGAAACGCCAATGTCCCTCGACTGCTTTCGCAAGCTTGAAGTAAACCCACGAATCTTGCTGCGCATGCGCGTTTACATGTAGGTACATATTTTTATGCAAGATGAAACCTGCGCATAATATGTAGATGTGTACGAACCAATCAATTATCACTGCTTTTCATCTTCATCTTCTCAGTGAATTGTCTTTTGAATGAATCTGGTTACATATTAAACTGCTGAAAAATGCTGAAATGTTCGTATCCCATCGCTATATATAGCCTTGCAAATTGCTTGGCTGTATAACTCCACTCCTTTAAAACAACCCACCCGCCGTGCCGGGATGCTTGCATCCAAGTGGCATGATTTCCTCCCGCATCAAAATTCCCAGCAAACCATACTGCCCATAGTTCCAGACCACGTCCTGGCTGGTCAAGCTGAGAGGCTCACCACTGGGCTGGTGTCACTCGCTTCAATGTCTCAACTGGTCCTATCTGCCCCTGGTAGCCCCGATGGCTTTTGATCATCTCCCAAATCTACTTGAGTATAACCATACCATGAATGAAAATCTTCAATCAATCTACTTGGTGGTGAAGAGTATCTTCGATTGTGGTAGAATCAACCAGGAAGGACATCTTCGATTCCCATGCAATGAACCCATCCACCGCATCCACCACAGCAACCTGTCGCCAGGGTACCACCGCGCGTACGCCCAAGGCCCAGGGCAACGACAGCAAGGGCGCTGCGCGCTTGGCACCCTCCACTGCGAAGCCACCCGCACGCAGCAACTTGTCCTGGACCTCGTGGCTGCGCTGGTGCTTCGGTGGTAGAGGTGCAACATGGGGCGCTTCCAGTGCTTGGTACAACATGGGGTGCTTCCATAGTCGTCATGGTCATGGAGCCATGCATGCTACATCCATGACATGCCACAAAGTTGGCATAGCAACACCAACTGAGCTTGTCCCGGCCACCCTAGCGCCTGATGAAGGTAGATGACGCAAGGGTATGATTTTAAGAAGTCTCTCTTGCTTGGTCTCAGGGTCCCCAGTTGAAAGAAAATGTTGCTCAACCCTGTGTTTGAGTGGTCAGCCTGTGTTTGAGTGGTCAGGGTATCCCAAGAGTCCACGAGCAAACTCATTTTCTGAGTCCTGACATACTGATTTGGTTGACTAGGGCAACAATGCTGCAATGGTAAAGGGATGCAAAGTTCCAAGCACTGTTGGAAATACACTCACAGGCTGGTTGTGATAAGAGAATCCGTGGTGAAGAGCACGAGCCGTTCTGCTTGAGTTGATACTGTAGATCATGAAAATGGTTGAAAGGCTCCATCGTATAGCCTGTGATGCTCAGAAATCTCCATGCAACACCAAGATTCTTCGTGTGCCATGTCTGTGGCTGAATCTCTTCTGGCTCCGGGTGTTCGCCATGGCTTGAGATCCAAGAACTGCTATCCCTCCAGCGGCCACCCTGTGACTCCGGGCACTGTCCACGTGGTTGGCTTCGTACAAGGGCAAGTCATCTGGATCCTCACCATGGCAGAGCTGGGAACTATGTTGGCTTCAAACTCATGTAAGCTACAATAATCAACGTATCAGAAATAGCCCATGTTCGATAGGCACAAATATTTTTGTGCTACTCATTGTGGGAGGTACACCTTTTCCCTGAAAAACCACTGAAAAATGAAGTCATTTAAGATCTGCCTTGTCAATGCGAAGCTGTGGCATGCGAGTGAATGATGACGGTTTCCCTTTTGCACTTCAAGCCCAGAATTAGATGTACTTTCAGGGTGTGGGTTTCGAAACGTTTGTCCGCTCTGGCACTGAATTTGTAATGTTTTTTCAGCATGGATTTCTGGGTCGGCATCTCCCAAGCTCCTGCAAAAACGTTTCCACCCGGAGGCAATGTTCTGCGTACCTCACAAGCACCACAACTAGTGCTGCCGCCGAGGCGACGGTGTGGTGTATCAACCAATAAGTTTACTATTCTCAGGCACTGGTATTGGGTAAATGGCATTGCTTTATCGATTCTTCTGCCGCTAGCACTTGTAGCAACAGCCAAAGAAAATCAAAGAAATGTATATAAAACATGATGCATCATAGCAAGCAACAACTCCGAAAATTCGAAACTGCATCAGTTCCATCCAGTTCAGGCCTATCCCTCCCCATCCTCTGCCACAGCGGGGATGGCCCGGCCCACCACCGCGCCCGCGGCCCCTGGGATTTCGCGCTTGGAGGCCGTTTCCACCACCGAGGCGAAGAGACTTCGGGCCTCCATCCGCGCAGAGACCGCGGGGAGGCACTCAGCACCTGAGTTTCCCTTGTGTCGGCACGAGGGGATTGCCAATGGGCCAATGGGGTGCTTTCTTAAGTCTAATAGAATTGGGAACTGATACTAACAAATTGAAAACATCTGGGAACTATTGATGACCACATGGTTGGTGTCTTAGAAACAAATGATTCTTGAAAGATGATTTGGGGGCACCCCCTACTGTGAGAAACCACCGCTGGTGAAGAACTCACGGTGAAGTTGCTGGGGTTATCGGGAATGGGGGGATAATGAAAAAATGGTGGATTTACTACCAATTTATGTTTGTAGGTTTGAATAAATCACCCAAGCAATGGTCAACTAACTAATTTATGGTTGAGAACAAGGGTTATTAGCCAACACGAATAGGGAATAACAACCAACTCTTGGCGATGGGTCATTCCGACAAACTTTGGTCATTTGGTGGATGTTCGCTAGGGCATCAAAATATTGACCCATAGCCGTGTTTATGGAGCAACCATAGATAAATGTGGTTAATGATATTTCAAAGTTGATATGAATCAACCATCATGATGCCAATGTGAATCTTAAAGTTGCTGAACGGGAAATATGTACACACGTGCATTGAAAAAACCAAAAATATATAGTAGAAATAAATAAATAAATAAATAAATAGATATGATTTATGTTCTATTTATCTATTTTTTACTTATCTGTTTGTTTATTTTATGTTTATGAGAATTTGAGCAAGCCACAAATTGGAAATCACACATTATCTATTTTCCACATTAATCATCAATTCTATCATCGTTTGTTTGCAATTCTTCCTTCGGTCCTGAATTGAAGACAATATTGTAAAATGAAAATAATTTGAAAAGACAACGAAAATAAAATGAAAATAATTTGAAAAAAAACGAAAATAAAAAAGGAAACTCGAGGGTTTTTACGCTTTTTGGGATTTGGGTGAAGGAAAATGCTAGGGAAGAAGAATTGATGACAAAGTGAAAAAAACGAAAATAGAACGAAAATAATTTGAAAATAAAACGAAATAAAAAAATCAAAAAACTCGAGGATTTGCAAGTTTTCCGCGATTCGTTCAGTGAACTCAAATACACGTGATAATATTGAGGCAGCCACCACCAATGGTGACGCTTTTTTGAGAATGTTTGAGATCATGAAAATGATGATCAATAAATATGGCAAAGACCTTTGGGGTCTATGTCGTTCCCCGTCCTACATTAGCGCTAGCACCAATTCTTTTTCGAGCAGCTGCTGTGATGATTCGGCCCTCACCGAAACACTGAGCTGCCGCTGCTGTATAGGGCCCCTAAGCCCATTGGCCGCGGCCTTGCCTACAAGTCGAGCCCGAAAAGACACGCAAGACTTGAAAATGATGGCGACGATAGAAGACGTACTTCCTCATTGGAGGCTGCGACGCATCGAAATGTTCCAGGCGCCGGATGGAACCCCTGAAGGCCGGCGCCGCTATAAGGTTCCATGCCCAGGGCCAACCAGAAAACCCCGCATGACACGACGACAACCGAGTTACCCGAAAGGCTTCAGCATCTTTCTCCCATCCGCCAGCGCCCAACATGGGCCAGCCCCCACACATGGGGCTTTGACGCCAAGCGAGCGGAATGAGCCCACCAAACATGCGACAACGAACTTGCGCTCGTCAGGCCGCTCAGAAGTAGCAGGGCGGCTCCTTACACTCAAAAGCCAAATGTTTTCTCACAGCGCAAAGCAGCACAACATTGGAAGCGGAGGATTTCATGAACGATGAAAATTTTGCATACGGCGGTACAATTTGGCTGAGAAGCCTTGACGCCCCATCAATTGTCGATGATGCACCTGCCAGAAGTTCAACTAAAATACAATGTTGAAACCAAGGATGCAAAGTAACACAGACAAAGGGCGCATCATCTCCCTCTCTCTCTCTCTTTCTCCTTTTTTCTCGTCTGTTTCCTCTCGGCCTTCATTTCCGATCTTGGCCAACGGCCAAAGCACAATGTATTTTTCAGCGGCAGCTATAGCAGCATATTCCTCAAAAATTGCACGCTCGTCTGCTGCAGAACGCTTTTGGATGCGCTGGAGGCCTTTGATGGAGTTGATGCGCGCGTTGGCCCGGCACACATCTTCCCTCCGCCGTCGACGTTGCCGCTTGGAAATGGACAGCCTTGGGTAGCAATGGCAAGCTACGGAAACAGCAGGGCAATTTTACAGCATGGCTGAACAATCATCATCGAACATTGAATGCTTGTCTCTACGTCCAATCATCTAAGGCGCTGCTTGAGTCGTCTATAAGCTGTTCTCTTGTGAGACCTGAGCACCGGCATGAACAACAACTCAGGATTCCATTTCTCTTGCAAGCTTCACGCCGCCGAGTTTCAAAAGGTCAGAAGCATTTGAAGTCTGGCGTCACTCTGAACGCGCCCCATGTGGATATCATTTTGCCTTGCCCTCGCAGTCTGCGTTGCCGGGATCCCTGGGCTACACCAATTTCCTTTTCATCCCTCACACATTCTTCGCGCCAAAACATCTTGCACAAGTTTGGGCTGCGGCGGCAAGAAATTGATTGCCAAGGTGCTACTTGCCACTTGCACGCATCCATCAATCCGCTGCGCGACACACATGGAGGCGGCGCCACAACCTCCGGAGTCTTTCACCTCCACCCGCTTGCCAAGCGGCATGGCTTGTGAAACCAATCTACAAACAGTTCCAGGCCAAGTCTGCATAGCCTGTCTGATGCTTCTGATGTGGTATTGTGGATGGAGACATTGCTTGCCATTAGTTTTGCAATTGCCATGCCGAGATCCTTCCCCCAGAGTGCTGCCTTGAAGAACTGAACGCTTTTTGATGGCGCCATTGATCTTTCAATATCTATACAGAAAAACAGAAATTTGACTGACTCTTTTTCAAGAGGTCATGTCTACCTGCCTCAAAAAGATGAAAATAAACTATTTGCTGGGGGCCGCATCAGCTTCCACAATTCTGCTCCCACGCGCAAACCTTCACTCCATGTCGTTAGACTGGTGGCTTCACATGGTTCAATATGGATGAATTGTTCTGTGTATCCCGTGTGATGGTTGGTAAACAGCAATGACTGATTGCAATAAACCATTATATATGCAAATAGGGATTCACAAATTCACACAAGTGGCGAACATATCTTTTCTGCCCAGTGGCCAGGCTGGCGTGCTTCTCGTGAGTCGATGCGACGCAGCCCTGCAGTGCCAGCAGAGTTGTTACACCGATCGGAGCCACCAAGTTACTACTTGCTGCTGACAACCAGGAAACAAACATGGATATCAGCTGGATCCCACTGATGGCGCTGGCTTCGGCGCCTCTTCGCACCGGTCTCCGCTGCGGGGGTCTCCGCGGCGGGCTCCTACCAAAAAAGAAACGGCAACTCAGCCAAGTGCTACTGAACAATGGAAGGTTGCAATCCAGCATGGGCAATCCAAAAAACAAAACATGAAACAAAACATGCAGGAAACGAAAAAAAATACAACACCCAATGCCAACATCACCATCCCATCATTGATAACAACATGGACAGTAGGCACCAAAACGCCGTCAGTGTGTCCATACTAGCAAAACAGGAAATTATCAGAAACAACACTAAATAAAATGGCAGGACAACATCAAAAGGCCATGGAATTGAGAAGTTTAATGCATATGAGCGAGAAAAGTGTAATAGAGGCCGACAGCGTGAGACAAACAAGACAGACTCTAGTTTGAAAACATGCTGATGACCAAGTCCGGTCCTCGCCTTTCTTTCTCTGGTGCCTCTTGATATGTGCTGATGCATCCCTGATGATGCCTGCTAATGCCTGATGATGGTTAATGATGCTTCAACATGTTTCATGATGAGTGATACCAGTTGATGATATGTGTGTCAATACCATGTCCGCCAGCTGTGAACATCCCATAAATCATCATTCACTAGTCGAACAGCTGGGAATAGCCATTGTGTAGCCATTATTGACCACTATGAACCACCATTAACCAGCCGGGCAATACCAATGATTCTACTGTTCTTCGCCATTCACCAAGCCCTCCATGGCGCAACGCATGATTCGAATCCAACGTTGCAAGCTGTGCCAATCAAGCTTCCATTCCTTCTTTCAAGTAAGCTACCAAAGCATTACAGAAATCGAGCGCGCGTGTCTGGTGACTTTGGATTCCGACTCCAAAGGAAGCCCAGTCAAGGGAAAGGCCAGCCAAGGGAATGCCCAGTCAAGGGAAAGCCCAGTCAAGGAAAAGCCCAGTCAAGGGAAAGCCCAGTCAAGGATTTGAAATATTCTAATTATGTAATTTAGATAGTTTCAATGGTTTCCCTTGACTGGGCTTTGCCTTGACTGTGCTTTCCCTTGGCTGGGCTTTCCCTTGGCTGGGCTTTCCCTTGATAATTGGAAAAATTCGAACATTTCAAATATTCTACTTATTTATATAAATCATGAACATTATCTGTTTTATTTCAATTATTCTAATCAATCTACTTTAGATAATTTATATAGTAATACTTCAAATGAAAAATTTAATCATTTTGTTCCCCTTGCGCGCACCAAAGGTCCGCACTGAAAAGATAACCGACGGGCTTGTGTGAATATCTAAATTATCTAAATCATTCAAATAATTATCATTAATTCAATCTAAATTAACTAAAATAGTTTCAATAATTTGAACATTTATGTTATTCAAATTATTTGAATTGTTTAATTCATTCAAATTATCAAAATGATTTTAATAAGTCTAATTTCAATAGTTTAAGTAATTTGAATATCTATTTTGTTCAATTATCTAAACCATTAAAATCACTCGAATTATTCTAATTGCTTTTATTTCAATAGTTTCAATAATTTGAATATTTAAATCATGTATTAAAACTATTCTAGTTAACTTAATTCAAATAATTTCAATAATTTTAATATTTGAATTATCTCAGTCATCTAAACAATTAGTTCAATTCAAATAAGTTCAATAATCTAAATATTTCAAACAAACTATTGAAATTATTTGGATTATTGAAATTATTCGAATTACTTAAATCATTCAGATTAGTTTAATTTCAATAATTCAAATAATTTAAATTTAAATAATCAGAATATCAGAAACATCTAAATTACTTGAGTTCTTTCAGTTATTCTAATTAATTTGATATAAATGATTCAAATAAATCAAATGATTCCAATAATTTGAATGTTTGATTTAAATTACTCAAATTATTCTAATTTATTAAATTCAAATAATTTGAATAAAATAAATATTTTAAGTATTTTCAATTATATGAATATGTAATTGATTTAAAATGTCAAAGTTATTGCAATTATTTCACTTATTCTAATGAATATGAATTCAACTTAATCAATTCTAGTAGTTTAAGAAAGTTCAATAGTTTGAATATTCAATTTTTGAATTGTTTAAAGTAGTCAAACGATTCTAATTAATTTGATTTAAGTAATTTGACTAGTTTAAACATCTAAATTGAATTAATTAGAACCATGTAAATAACTTAAATAGTTTAAATGTTCTAATCGTTCAAAATATTTGAACTGTTCTAATTAATTCAACTTAGATAATTTGAATAATTTCAGAAATTAGAATAGTTGATTTGTTATAGATAGATTAAACCAAAGCAACAAAATAGTACCCGAAGGTCTCCCGATCATAAAAATATCATATATATGTAAATATATATATATATATATTTACTGGGTCTTGTCAAATGGAAGGTGGTAGGTGGTTAGGAAGCGCTGACTATCATGAGCTGACATGGCAGGGACTTTGGTCATGCCTTAATCCAGGCCAAGGGTTAGAAAATGCTAGAATGGGATCTGAGGAACTTTTTCTAACGCACCAACCGGGCAAAAAAATGTGACACCTTACATAACTCTGATGGAGCTTGTTAGCCGGCAGACTCCTGACCCAGAAACTGGGGATGGCACAAACCCGTTCCTCCTTTCCATGCAACCTGGCTTTCGCGAGAATGAGCCAGCTGGATCATCTGGACGGTCAGGAGGATCTACTAGATAGCAGTATGGTTCAGAATTGAAGGGTGGCTTTGTACAAATCCTACGAACAGATTCCAAAAAGACCTGTATCACTTCACTATATGTCACTGGCATCATAGTCAAACAATCGCCGCAATCAGTTACAATCTCAACATCATTCTTGCCCCTGCTCGTTATGGGTTGTCAACATCCTCGGCATCATCCTCACAACCATTGTCATTATCGTCCGACATCACTGCTGGCTTTATACAAATGTGTGCTCATAGTCGAGTATGTTTTTTTTGGACACAGAGACACACATGCATGAATGCATTATATACATATATCAAATATATGATCGAAATACCATGCCATACCACCATATATTTCCATATATGGGTGTTTCTCAAAATAGGGGACCCCCAAATCATCCCCAACTAGCCTGTTATAGATGATCAATGGGTGATTTTAGGGGTTCCCCATTTTGAGAAACCACCATAATAATAAATGAGTATGACTGCAGAGATTACAATTTCATATCGCCATAGCTGCGCCATAGCTATGCCACTGGTCAATCCCATAGGGCTTGCGCCTGGACGTGTGCGGGCAGCGCGCCGCGTTCACCAGACAGTTGGCCATGCCGCAAAGGCACGTGGCACACAAGGACCTGGCGGAGCCAGTCGAGCCACCGGTGAAGCCCGGTGGATGAGCAGCTACTGATGGTTAGTGATGCTTAACAAGTGGTTGATGATGATGATGATGATGATGATGATGATGATGATGATGATGATAATGATGGTGATGATGATGATGCTGATGATGATGATGATGATGATACCCCATGTGTATGTATGAATATATACGCCATATATACATACGATGTACAGAACATGCTACATCCTCACTCTTCGTTGGTGCAGCATGGTCACAACTCCCATCGCTGCGACCTGCCACAGGCGCGGCAGTGGTGCCGCAAGGAGCCCGGCAGCTTGGAGAAAAGCAAGCCACCTTGGCGCATGAAACTGATTCATAGGGTTTAATAGTGTTTAATGGTGATTAATAGTGATTAATGGTGTTTAATTAATAGTGATTGATAGTTATTCATAGTGGCTAGTTACAGTGAATCGCGGTTCATCATGTAGGACTGACATAGGAAAAATAAAGGAATAATGGTGAATAAAATGTTGAGCAGTGATTCATAGTGCCTTGTACTGAATACTGGTTAACGACGGTTGGTAATGGTGAACACTGAGTAATAATAGTAAATGATGGTTCGTCAAATAGGAATGAAAACAGGAATGATGCAAGAACACTATAGGAGTGATATAGAAATGGTACAAGAATGATATAGGCATGATACAAAAATGATATAGGAATGATATAGCGACTAAAAATGATGAATAATACACAAATTCTGTAGGCATAAAAACCCATCCATGGTGATTAATCATGGTGGCTAATGTGAGGACTCAGCTGTCGACGATGATGATGATGATGATGATGGTGATGATGATGGTGATGGTGATGATGATGATGATGATGATGATGATGATCACCATGATGACGATGATGATGATTATGACGAAGATGACGATGATGATGATGATGATGATGATAATGACGATGATGATGATAATTACGATGATGATCATTATGACGATGATGATGATGATGATGATGATGATGATCATGATGACGATGATGATGAAGGATGATGATGATGATGATGATGATGATGATGATGATCACGATGACGATGATGAAAATCATTGTGACGATAACGATGACGATGGTGGTGGTGGTGATGATGATGATGACGATGACCATGACGATGACCATGACGATGACGATGACGATGACGATGATGACGATGACGATGACGATGACGATGACGATGACGATGATGATGATGATGATGACGATGACGATGACGAGGATGATGATGACGATGACGACGACGAGGATGACGATGATGACGATGACGATGACGAGGATGACGATGACGAGGATGACAATGACGATAATGATGATGATGACGATGATGATGACGACGATGATGATGATGATGACGATGATGACGATGACGAGGATGACGAGGATGACGATGATGATGATGATGATGATGATGACGAGGATGACGATGATGATGATGATGACGAGGATGACGATGATGAGGATGATGATGATGATGATGATGAGGATGACGAAGATGAGGATGATGATGATGATGATGATGACGAGGATGACGATGATGAGGATGATGATGATGATGACGATGATGATGATACTGATGATGATGATGAGGATGATGATGACGAAGAAACGATGATGATGATGATGAGGATGGTGATGATGATGATGACGATGATGATGATGACGATGATGATGACGAGGACGACGATGATGATGATGATGATGATGATGATGATGATGATGATGATGATGATCACGATGACGATGAT
>VSDK01029849.1:156813-176411 GCA_009767595.1 Symbiodinium kawagutii | reverse complement strand
CAACACCAACACCAACACCAACACCAACACCAACACCAACACCAACACCAACACCAACACCAACACCAACACCAACACCAACACCAACACCAACACCAACACCAACACCAACACCAACACCAACACCAACACCAACACCAACAACAACAACAACAACAACAACAACAACAACAACAACAACAACAACAACAACAACAACAACAACAACAACAACCACAACCACTACCACTACCACTACCACAACCACAACCACAACCATCACCACAACCATAACCACAGCCACAACCTCCATCGATCTTCCACCACCAGCGACCACAACCAGCGACCTGCAGCGACCCTTTGTGCAGCTTCGATGCGATGCACGTCTTGGCGTTTTCCGCTTTGCACTCGTCGTGGCAGCCCATCTTCTGAGCGCGAAAGCGCTGCACGCTGGCACGCACCTCGCGGGTCTGCCTGCACGACAGGAGCGACCAGAATGCGCATGGAATGTGCACAGATGTACAATGATATATGATGATCAACATTTATCAACATGCATACATATGAATAACAATGATCTTATGTATGATATATGTAATATGTTATGTAGCGAATATGAGTACGATTCACATGTACAATAAATGCACATAGATTTCTATGTTGAAAGAGAATCAGAAATATGCGTGTACATACAGATGAGATAGATATCAATAGGTATGCTAAGATAAATACACAAGCATCAACATCTGTGTACATATAAAGATATTGCAGTAAACACAAACTATAGAAGAAGTATTATACTTCTTGGGTCCAGGAAGTGTGACACATGTCAGAAACAACGAGGATGGAGGGCATAACCACGCAAAAAGGGCGGTCAACCTGCAACAGGCATGCGAGGAATTCAACGAACAGAAATGAGCTCACGACTTGGAACAAAGAGTGTGGGAAAAAAACACACTAGAAGAATTGGCATCGCCATTGAACCGGTTCTGAAGAGTGGCGCAGTGTCAAGGCTTGAGGACCTGCTGATATTCCGTTGCCAGCAAAAAAAATGGCATGAGACATGCTTGGCAATTGTGGGTCGATTTGTAATGAATCTAAGGAACTGGTTGTTCAACGGTTCAGCGTGTGGGAGCTGACTACTTGACCCATGGTTCATGGGGTTGCTCAGCCAGCAGCAGCGTCCAGGAAGGTCTGAAAATGACTGCTTCGGTCGGCAGGATCTCTGGGGTGGAACTGCGCCAGTAGGGGTCGTTCTAATGACCCTCGGATGTGGTTTGGAAGACCGCATCTCAATGCTTCAGCCAAGGCATGCTCCTCGTTTACTGGTGGATGTGATGTCCTAGTTCCCAACTGCTAAATGTGAGGTAAGACACGTGCTGCACGGCTGGGATATCAAAGTATCAGTAGGATCATCACCAAAAAAGGTATTTCAGGTAGTGCAATCTCAATTTGACCAACAACGTGGCCCTTGGATGCCCTTAGCACTACTGATCCTTCTCGCTGCCCAACGGGACGGCCCACCTCACACAGTCCTGGTGGGAACGGTCCACCCGTTGGCATCCCTCCATGTTGATGACTTCTATCTCATGGATCATGCTGATTGTTGTGATTCACCATGATAGCAGGAAGCTAGTGATTAGTACGCTGCCACCACAAGATCTGACATCAAAAATGGATGTTCATTGCGAAGAACCCGAAACTCTGCCCAAAATGGCAAAAAACACACACAGGCAGACCCCCTGCCCGATCGGCACATTGGACATCTGCATGTCCACAAAGCCGTCCTTTTACCCTGATGAGAAGGGGAGGTTCACCTTCCGACTCCGTGTGAGTGTATCCATGACAGGAAGTACCCCTAACCATCCTTAATCTATCCAGAAAATTAAAAAAAACGCTTAGAGTGGCCCCATCTACGGATAGCTATACCCGGATGTGAATCTGTTTGAAGCTCTAAGAAGACTCCCTTCAAAGTCCTTGTGATCCTGGACGATATGCTCCTTGGCCACCGGAGCCGAGGCAGGCAGATGTGTAAGGTTCAGCAAAAGCGATTCTTGCTCTGCCAAACATGAAACCTCATGAAGCTGCTGTGAAACCAATATCCCGGACCTTGATTCAATATATTCACGTTGGATGATAGGTTTGCAACTCTGAGAAGCTATGTATAGTTTATCATCAGCAGCATCAGTCGGCCATCATCAGTCCTTGACATCGTCGTAGTCGTCGTCGTCGTCGTCATCATCATCATCATCATCATCATCATCATCAACAACAACACCAGGAAACCCTTGAAAGTTCCTAGAAAACATCTCTTTTCGACCCTTCGCCTTCACATGCCTTCGCCAACTGCTTCCATCCCAGCGTCCGCTTGCGGCAAACACGTGGCGCACACCGTGGTGCGGCTGCCCTCAGGCAGCGCTCCACTGGGGAAGTCGAAGGGCCCCGCGTGGTCGGAGCAAAAGCTTTCCTCGCAGAGGATACATTCCTGCGGCACAACCGATCTGCTGGGGACGCAGCAACGGGAAAGACTTGGGGTAACATTGGCTGTATCACTGTACACTGTACATATCTATAATATATAGGAAAACAATGTAATTATCTCATATGAAAACTTGGTGTATACATGTTCTATAAATTGATATATGATTTACATTGGCTGTTGCAACTAGGAAATGATGAAAATCTAGCCCCCCGATGGAAACAGTACAGCACCACCAACAAATAGGGGCAGAATCTGAAAACCGCGGGAGTTCAAGGGCCAATATCATGAATGGTTGGTACAAAACATCACCCTTTGTATTTGTGTGTAGTCCCTTGCTATCCCTTGCTACTCTATGTTTGCTTCGCATACCCAACTTGACCACACACCAAATGCCAATGAAATGCTGATAGACTCCCAAACAGGGCATTGCTGGATTCACATACATCGGACGATCCATAAATTCAGCATCCAATTTCACGCAACTGAATTATCCCCACATGAATTGAGAATCACCACTTTTAAAAAAATGGCGAACCATCCCCCCATGTCAAACGCCCATTGTGCAACGGGCGTCCTGCAAAAACAAGGTCTGGAAGAACTTGTTGAAGTGATCATCTGCCTTCGCTCAATTCGCACGGCCAAACAAACCACGCTCACATGGTATGGATACGAATCCTTTGCCAAAACACACAATGGGGCGCCGCATGGATGGAAAAAAATCTAGCATGAACCACCAGGATATGATGGTTTGAATCGCAGATTCGCTTGTCGAACTGGATCTAACAAGGCCAAGTGCGGAATGAAACAAGATGGGGGTTCCCTAAAAGAATTAAAGGGAACCCTCCTCAAACAAACATAAGTTTGAGGATGGCAGCTGGGGATACAAACCACGGCCATGGACAATCCCAGAAAGTAAGTTCACCTATTTGGTTGTGTTCACTGCCTACTTGGATACCTTCAAAATCTGCCAAGGCTACTCTTCAGTGAACAAACCTGCCAGGGTTATGAGGCAAACTAACTTGACGCCTGGTACCCTCCTGAAGCCGCTGAATCAATCAGCGAGTAACCTGTCCACCTGGTAGCACTGCCAGGTTCCCTACCTTGGAAACCAAGACTGTACTGAGCTATGATCGGCTGTGTACATGTCTTGCCAGCCCTACAAATGCTGTTGGTCGGTTACTACTATCAGAATGAAGGGATGTGGCAAGGAACAAAGTCATGGCTTTTCAGCATCTAAAAACCAGTTTATTGCAATCGTCACGTTGATGACAGGATTTGTGGCCAATGGCCCATGCTCCAGCATGTAACGAGAATGAGAACAACATAGCAACTACAAACAAGAACCACCATTAACGTTGAGCACGGTAATCCTCGAGTTGATCATACTGATCATCCCGTATCCATGGTTTTGATGACCAGGTATAATCAGCAGACAGTATGGCTATTATCGTCATCTACAGCTTATTGACCGGTTACATCTAGAAAAATCACAAGTACATAACGAGTAAAACCAAATAGCTACAATCATCATCTTTAAGTGGTATAGGCTATACCCATCACTAATTCACTAGCTAGAAAGGTATAGCTATAAATGACTAGCTATAACAAGTTCCTCGCATCGTTGCTTCTCCCGGGGCCACAGCAACTGACAGCTCCAGCTCCTGCTCTGCTCCCCATCCCCACCTCCCCGTGGCCAGCACATGCCTTGCAGACCTTGCGCCAGCGCGATGGAAAGTCCTGGTTGGGGCGGTCTGGAGGTTCATCAGGGATCCTCCAGGACTGGGGAATCCATGGTAACAGGACTAATAAGCTGGGTAATCAGCTGGAGAAAATCAATAATTAACTGGAGTAATAATTGATGATCCAGTTCTTGTTCATTGATGATCCAGAATCATGGTAATCAGCTAGAGAATTATCATGAACAAGAGCTGGATCATCAATAAGTGGAGTGATAATGGACTAATGTCGTTGGCGTTGGTTTATTATCGACAATGATTCCTAATGGATGAATTGGGGGTACCCTTTCTATTTTGGGGAAACAGGACCAGTCATGGGGTCCAAGGATTGGATCACAAGGGCAATCGGAGTCATCAGCGGGGTAATCATGGTTGATGATGGGTTGACTATGAGCTGGTTTATAAGCTAAGGAATGGTTTATGAGCTGATTAATTCATGGTTTTGAGCTAAGGAATGACAGGTGGATCATGGTCATGAGTCATGGGCGAAGCATTGCCAGATCATTGTCGATACTGATAGTTCACAATGGCCAGTGATGGGAAACAAAGGTGAATGATGTGATGGTGGAGAACCAGCAAACAAAGATTGGTTGAAAATCCTTGATGAGAAATCCTAAGCACTACCGCACGCTCATAATTGTAGAATACTGCAGATTCTGATGCACATTCTGTGATAAGCTCTATAATCATATGATATGCTGAATCATGCTTGGTCAATGGCGGTTGAGGATGGTTAATGATGGTTCATGATTCTTAATTTGGGTACCTGATGGTCAATCACAAAATACATATCCAACCCCAATCAGGTACCGAGTACACCCAGACAGTTGAGGACATCCGTCAGACCTGGCATAACTTCATCGGTTACAATGACACCAAAGCTGAGATCGTTTGTACGCTTGCACCTACAGGTTCACTGCTATAGAGTATACTTGGCGGTATTGACTTGCGCATCAGCTTTTGGCGGGAAAAGTTGAACATGCTTTACAAGTTTCATGCGCCATGCAAGCATTTTTTTCAATCAGAGAGTTGGAGGATCGAACACCCGAAAGTTGGATGGCAGACCCAAAAACGATTCACGCAAAAGACAGGCACCAATTGAACTTGCCAAACGGCCGCTGCTTGCAGCCCCCAGTCCAGCAGCTTTGGCCGGCGACTGCTTGTGGCAGGACCAGTACCTCAAGGCAGACTCGAGGCGATTCAATTGGGGTATGTGACAGCAGGTGCCCATTTACACTAGGTGTTTGGGGTGTGTCCATAGAGATCATCTTGCGCTACCATAGACCATAGACATCCATTCCTTTTGTGCGAAGAAGCTGGAATGGATGATCTCTACAGCTATGAATGATCTCTCCATTAGGGCTATGAGAATCAACCAGTCAAGGGATGCATTGTCTCTCCATCGCTGATGCCGGCTCTGTTGCAGCCCCTTTCCCTCACCTCCGAACGGGACGTCCTTTCCATTGGCGCTTGTGTCCCTCCTGCCAGCGACAGCTGGTCACTGGCAGACTCCTATCACATGTTGGGCTTCCAAGGTCCACATGGTCTGGGGGCTACCTGGCTTGCACATTGCAGGAAAAATGAATTTTAATCCCCCGGTTGTAGTGGCTCCTCATTTTCATTGGGAGCTGCGATTTCACATATCTATCCTATCTCACGGCTGCTGTTTCCTCCATGATCATCCCACTTCAGGATCTTGTCACCAGTATGGGGGCCCTATAGCAGTCAATCTTCCAATCTACTTGGAAGAGTTGACAGCACCAGTCATACAAACTTTTCACTTCAACCCGAAGACAGTCGCAGAAGTTACTTCGGGATTTCGACTTGGGCGGTGATCAACAAGTACACTTGCAACGGGAAATCGCTCCAAGTACCAAGCTGGCATCAACGCTGACATCCAAATGTCAACCCCGGCTTTTGGGGGATACCCCCTATTAATGTTAATCAATCAACTCTGACATCAACTCTGACTTTTAACATCCTAAGGTCAAACCTTAAACCCCGGATTAATCAACCAGGGGTTTATGACTCCGAGGAGAACAGCATGACGGATGAGTTGGTGGACAGGCTGTAGCTTCGGTAACTGTGACCACTCACACTGCTGCAGCTCCTCTCGCTTGAACCTGCACTGAGACTCCCCTGCTTGGCACTGTTAGGGGTGAGACGAAGGAACATGACATGAACGTAACATGAAGATGGATATATACATGATAAGTAAGAATAAGTAAGAATAAGTAATAAGTATAGCATAGTATAGTATCTAGTATAGATACATAATACTTATAGAAGAGTATAGATACAGAATTAAGAGTCCTACATGGAGATGTCTTACTGCATGGCGCCCATCTGCTGTGAGAAACAAAAGCACCAGAAACCCCGCAAAGATCGAAACAAATCATACCCTGTGTCCACAAAGATCGTGGTACATCAGCACAACATGATTGCAGAAATGGAATCCAATAGAAACTTTATTCCTGATGAAAATCATTGCATACACAGCCAAAATCTCCCAGCCTTTTCTCTTGCGATGGTTGGACTAAGTATGATGAAGTGAAATAAATGGCAGCAGTGGCAGTTGCAGGTCATCACTCAGTTTTGCACTCACCCAACAGTGGCCTTCTCAAGGCTTCGATTCCAAATTCCCAATTGCAATTTAATATGTATACTTGAATTATCTTGAATTAAGGTCCCAAAATTCAGCTTTGCCCCGTTTCTCGTTTGGAAGCTCCATTGTTGTATTCACACCTGTTTGTGGCTGTTCCACTGATACATACACAGGTAATCTATGAATAGATAGCTAGATTGTCAGAAAGACAAATATGATCAAATACATGTATGCATCACATATGTATACATTATTCTGTATTATGATATATTCCAACGAAACCACAAGTCTCTCCCTCTCTCCAGTATTTGCAACATATGTAGCCATCCCCTTTGTTTTCAAACGGCTGATCTGGTGACCTTCTTCCAGCTGGAAACTGCTTGGGATTCCTCCTGCCCTCCTGCCCTTCTGCCGCAGCCTGCCCTGCTCCCAACCGCACCTTCCTCCGACCGTTCTTCGGAATCTTCCCGCGACTGCGACGCGTCCAGAGCCTTGAAGATGCTCCATGGCGACGCAACGGACGACATCGAGGAGAACGTGCCCGGAAAGCGATGTGGTCCTTGACATCTGCAAGGTGTGGTTTTGCATGTCCTAATCATTAGCTAAAGATGTCAGTTTTGGTTCGCATTTCAGAGTCTTCGGGAGGACGTCAGGCTGACGAACTCCGTCCGAATCCCACAGCGCCCAATCTCGGAACTCTTATCTCTTCTGTGGCAATGAAAGCTCTTGATATCCCAAAGTGACATGGCGCTCTCAGTCATTCCGGTGCCTGCAAGGAGCATCCGATGGCAATGCTGGTTTTGAGGATTGCCAACTTACAGACCCTAATGACAACTCGTGACGCCGCTAATCTCATGGAGACTGCCAGCAGCTTCTGATCAGCTGTGGGCAGAAAAAGCTTCAGAAGTAGCACAACTGTGAGATTTGGAATCTGTTGATTTGCATGCCATGAAAACTCAGGTTTCTGAATGGCGATAGAACCTTGACGCGCGATGACATCTGTGCATGTGTACTTGAGCAGCCGCCTCTTTCAAGTGTACCTATCAAACATCAAACATATCTTGTTCTTCTGAGAGCTTTGTACCACTTGTCCTAGGAAATTCAGAACTGCATTGCTTCGGATGCCACTCGCATCCGCTGTGTTCAGTAGTGACCTTTGGCTTCCACCTCCTCATTGTATCATCGTTTGCCATGACAGCCAACTGTGGTTCAACGTTTAGTCTTGTTTCTCAGTTTTGAGAACAGCCAAAAAAAAGAGATGGATGTCTGCAATTGACTGCTTGGACCTGGATATATGTTCGATCTATGAACCCAAATGGTTGGACAAGACCGGTGGTGCTCTTCCTGCAGAATATCGAATCTACTCGCAATCATTGTATCACTGTTTCTCATGATACCTATGAAATCTATGTAATGATGAGTGGTGACGTTTCTATCGTGGATTAAGAACCAATATTGTGCCTCCCTGTGAGGTGCGCACATGGGCCAGGTCCCCAAGAGTTCACCCACAGCTCCCATATCGAGCACACACGATTTTTGTCACGATGGAGACTGGCGAAGGGAATCCGTAGCAGATTGGAAAATCAGAACTTGGTGAGGTGTTTCAAGTCACGTCTGTACTATCTCAATCTAGGCTAAAGGAACCTGGGCATTGAGAGGGGATCAAAATATACCTGTCTTCGTGTGAACATACCAAAAATAAGGCGAAGAGACTGTCCGAGAAGTTCACATCACCGGCTTTTGGGGGGTGCGTAAAAACCTGAAGAAATGATCTGCTTTTCACGAACCAACTGGATGATCCATGGACCCAATGACACCGATCAGCCCAGGCGAATGATCTGGCAAATCTAATTATCTATGACCAGAGACGGTCGGAAACCGCTGTGGAGACCTAGGATCTAATGACTTGAAGCCTCAAAATCCAATAGCTGGAAGACCTTCCAGAAAGAAGACCAGATTGTTCTCGCTGTTTGTGTTGACGTGTGCCTCTGGCTGCAACCCAACAAACAACTGGCTGGTTGATGGGAAAATATCTTGAAGATAAAGTAGGGTCTCTAGTTGTGACGGTAGGTGTTGAAAAGAAACACCTCGACATCTGCCATATGCTGAGCACTGGTCTCCGCCGAGCCACCAAAAAGCTGGTGATTCCTATCAACCGCCTCATGTTGCTTCATAGTGATACCGATCGGCGGAACAACCACTGGCATGTGACAAGAACAGGAACTTGCTGAATTGCAAAGGATGATGGAACTGTTCGGGTCAAGTCGCATGATTCGATCCAAGATGGAACCAACGATCAGGTCACGATGGAACCAACGATCAGGTCACGGGCTATCACAGTTCCGGGTAAACCTGCTATGATCACGGCTACCATCAGATTGCCAGTGATTGTCATGAGAAATGACAATATCAATTCAATCAATTCAATCAATACCAATGGGAAATAACATATCTGGCTCTTTACCATAGCTACCAATCAATCAATTCAATCGAGATCCGTTCGTTTCAATGGCTCAACTCTCTGTCAGCGAGTCTTCCTCATCGGAGTCGTCATCAAACATGGCCCTCAGCTGGTAGAGGTTCATTCGTTCGGGGCGGGTGGAGGATGCACAGATGCCATTGCTGATACCGAGGCATACCGCCATCATTGCTGGGTTTTGTCCGACTTTTTGCATGTAGGTTGGTATGTGGATTGCGTTACGGTTGCATTACATTTTGCTGCATTCATGGAGTGTATTGCGCGCTACATGTTACATAGTACACTATGTGATATATTAATTAATTGAGTGAGAAATACATATGATACATTACATTGTACGCTACAGTATACTATACATTGCAATGCGCGTGACATCAAACACATCACATCCAGCACATAAGCCAGTATTGCACGACCCATACTACGTTATACTTCATGACAAATGAGATAGTGAAATCCCGTCGGAATGTATGTCCAAATATGTGTAGACAGCTAACATCTATGACCATATACAATCACCAAGTGAGTATTTGACAGGACAAACCAGTGTCAATAAAACCATGGTTTTAGACACCAGTGTTTGCACACATAACAATGTGACTTGTAGAGATGTTCTCTAGTTTTTTGCAGCAAAGTCACTGGCTGCACTTGCGTTGTTCAAGAATTGGTCCTTCCCTACGAAACTAGTGTTATATATACATTTGTGTATACATTTAACACTCTGTAGACATCTGTATCCCATGTGTTCCCATGGAAACCCACCGGCGCTGGTCCACTCGTCATGGCCATCATCGACCATCACCGACGCCCAGTGACAAGCGCCCGTAGATTTCCAGCTCCGGTCTCTCGAGCAGCTCGATGACCATGGCCTCAACAGCGACCCGGCGCCACCCTTCGCCCGCCCCCCGTGGTCCAAGCCACCGACCCGACCCGTCGACCCGGGTCGACCCGTCCCGTGCTGCGCACCTCGCAGAGACTGAATCCTGCAGATTTCAGGCTCTCCCTCAGCTTGTCTGTCCAAAACCTGGGCTCTCCGGGACTTGTGGTACTAAGATGTACTGAAAGATGCATTGAAATCACATTGCATGTACTACTTCTATCTGCATCTTGTCATGTGATTACAATATGAAGCCTTATCATGTGGTGTCATGGTTGGTCTGTAGATTCTGGGTGTATGTAACGGGGAGACAGACAGCCTGTTGCGCATAGAGGTGCAGAAAAGATGCCCATGGTGTTCCTAGAACCACAATGCCTGCTGTTCCGATTGCAAAATACCACATCTTGGGCTCTCAATGTGGGATGGTGTTTCAGAACAGTTGAACAAATGAAAACCACATGTTCATCGTTCTTGGAGGGGAATACCAGTATAGGATATGTATATACTTGTATTCACATTGTATTATACAAGATGCAAGTATATGCAGTCGGTGTGTACATATATCCCTCAATGATATTAGCCAACTAACCACTGGCGTTCCAATGGCTACACCCCAGCATCAGCAGCCACCCACCAGGACCAGCGACAGCTTCATGGGCAGCGGCACCTGAAGCCGGGGCTGTTGACGATGACGAGTTGGTTGTTGCATGTTTTCGTTGGCTGTTGCTTGTGGTTAGTTGTTGGTTGGTTGTTGGTTGGTTGTTGGGTGTTGTTGGTGGTTGGTTAGTTGTGCTTGCTTGTGGTTGGTTGCTGGTTGGTTGTGGTTGGTTGTGGTTGGTTGTTGGTTGGGTATGGTTGGTTGGGGCTGGATTTTGGTTGTTGGTCGCATGTCATTGTTGAGAGCAGCCAGTGGTATCAGTACTAGTGTTGTTTCCGGGGAGGGCATGTGAGCCATGCAAAAATTCCAACAAGTAGTCCCATCCGATCAAGATCCAAGTGTTTTCTAGTTGGAACAACATGTTTGTAGAATGATCAAGAGCAAGTATGAGGTGGCATCAAAATCAACCACCATGTATTTCCGGCTTATTTTTTGTCAAACCAATAGCTGAGTCTGAGTCAAAACTTAAGGTGATACAACAAGCAAAGTATGGGGCCAAAGTGGTCCTCTGATATTCGCGGCTTGGACCCTTCAATACCAATCCAAACAAATCCGCAGGGGTTTTGCAACCCTTGGCCCTTGGGTTGCTCGGCAAATGCCAAGCGGTGGTCCACAGTAAAGTTTTCCAGCGGATATGGCATGGGGCATCATTCAGCATCATGGAACAGGATGGAACCCACGCTTGGTGTCCTCCCGTCAGCCCTCCCAACAAGACCAACCCACCAAAAACCTCCAGGGTTCGCCCGGGCCCACCTTCCAGGTGGTCACAATGGTTTCAGGATGGCCCAGCATTCCAAACAAGTTCTGCGGAGTGAAGGCTGCGGCGTCGTGCAACTGGAACTCGTTGTAGCTCACCTCCGAACGGGTTAGGCTGTGGCAGTTGGAGAAGCGATGGTGTTGGGTCATATGATACAGCTTGGTGTCTCTCAAGTCATAGGGGACCCACAGTTATCATCCAGTTTTATGAATCATTGATAGTAAACCAACCATTCTGTGGGGTCCCTTATTTTGATAAACCACCATATGTCAGCCGCAAACAGCTGATAGGGAAGATTCCCATCACTCAAACAATCAGGGGACATATGGGGATGCCTATGTCTGACCCAAGCTGCCAAATGTGATGCCCAGAAAACTGAAAATTGGAGATGTGAAATCCCTGAGGTTTCTGGTGGGAGGACATGTTATGCTGGGGATGATGCATAAGAACTTGAGAAGTGAAAGATAGACATGACAGAGTCTACCAGAGCTGCTGCTGCAGACTTCAGCATGGCTATTTAACAGAAATTTGAACAACCGCAACTCACTCATGGTTTGTCAAGCTTCGAGTAGGGCAATGTCCAGAGTCTGAATGATAGGTGGATATAGGTAATTAGATGATTATAATGGTAATTAGATGATTGTATATCAGGTAATATAGCAAATCATTGTCCAGAGTCTGCATGTTTGTAATTAGATGAAAACCCGCGATCACCAGCTCAACTCGTGGCACCTCCAATACAAAACCACCCAACCCCCTCGAGGCGACCTTGCTATCCACGGTTGCCAGGGAGACCAGGGTGGATGCAACGGGCAAGGTCACCTGGGTCTGCGCCAAGGGCCGACATGGGTAAGATCCCATGGAAAAATAGGGGTTGTTTGGTGGTTCAACCACTCCTATCTGTGGTCAACCAACCCCTATGGTTGCGATGGATGGCTGGTTGGTGGTTGAACCACTATGAAAAATATGCTCAAGTCAACCACCCACCCGACCGACCGACCATTCCCAAACCTCGAGGAAAATAAAATCTGGTTGGTGGTTTCAACCCCTATAAAAAATATTGGTCAACCAACAATGTGTTAATGATTACTAGGGAAACTAAAAAATGCTTAAAACCACCAACCAGAAATGCTTCAGGACCACCAACCGTTGTCTCTCTTTTTTGGGGGGGCTCACATTGTCTGAGAAGCAACTAGCCTTCACCAAATCCGGCGACTTGCAAAAGTAAAGAATCCACAGATGTTACCTCCAGCACCTCCAAGACTTCAACCATCAATGAAACCAACACTGAAACCTATGACACTTTTCCCAATTTGTCAAAGCACATGCCAATTCTGCATGGCTGTTTGGCCCCTGATTGCCTCCTCAACGGTGTTGGTTCAAAGTAGATATACATTCTGTACCGACTGTCAACGTACAAATCCAACCAGAATTCATCTTCACTCTGAATTGTTCGCCATTCATGCTACCTTTGTTGGTGGTAGAACCCATTGTTCGAGTCTCAGCAATCTCACCAATCATCAACATCCTTGTGTTGTCAAAGAGCCTCTTGGTCGGGGGCTTTCGGACACACCGAGCCACATTTCGGTACAAGAAAATGGGGCCGAAATGGAACAAACAGAAAATAAACGCAAAACCTCTGCATTCCTGACGCAAAGCAAATGCATTGTACCACTGGTCTCAAGATTTGGTGTGCCCAGTTGGCATGTGCACTGTTATGGATATGTACAACCATGGTGAGTCATTCTGTATTTTCGCGGTTCTCAGTTTTACGCCCACTAGTTCTTTTCAACGGTTGCCGAAACAAATAGTGTGAGAAATGGGGAAAATCCAAGGAAAAGTGGCAATCAAATTGTCCTTAGATTAGATCATATCAATCTCTTGTTCTCGCAGTGGTTGTTCTCGTTGCCGTTGTCGCTGCAGTGGTTTTTGTTTTCGTTTTACTGGTTGAGGGTTTTGGATACTGGGTGTTCGTTCTTGTTGAGAACCAATAATAGTAGAAATAGCACTGCTGCTGCTGCTGCTGCTCTGCCTCCTGCTCCTCCTGCTGCTGCTGCTGCTGCTGCTGCTGCTGCTGCTGCTGCTCCTACTCCTACTCCTACTCCTACTCCTACTCCTACTCCTCTTACTCCTGCTCCTACTCCTACTCCTCTTACTCCTGCTCCTACTCCTACTCCTCTGACTCCTGCTTCTACTCCTATTACTACTCCTTGTGCTACTGCTGCTACTACTACTACTACTACTACTACTACTACTACCACCACCATCACCACCACTACTACTAGTAATAACAACAATAATACTAACACATTCATACTACTACTGGTGGCAGATTCATAACTACATGAACCAGTAAAAAACGCCTGCTACGGTTGAACACCAAGGTGCCATGAACGGCAGCCTTGGCACCACTTGCTCGTCGCCCGGCCCGGCCAGTGTGCCGCGGCCGTGCGCGTTGGGCAAGTCCAACCTGGGCAGCGGTGCCCTGGGTCCATTCAGCCATGGTCAACCACCAGTAACCACCCTTACACCGTATTGTAGTCCTTATCTAACCAGTCGTTGTCAACCAGTATTGGTAATTCTCAACCAATAACTATTGACAATCAGCAATTATCAACCAATATTGCTGTGGGTCAAAACCCTGCACCCCTGGTTCCCCTATCATTAACCATTGGCTTCTCTATTATTGTTGGGTATTATCCCCCATGAAATTGGTTGGTTAATATTGACCCACAGCCATATGGGGAGTTAATCTTGATTATTGTTGGGGGTTATCATTAACCAGTTTGAAGCCCTTGAATCTGCACATGTTGTGTTTTTTGGCTTCGTTGATTTCTGGAGGTGGGAAATACACACCCTTTCTCAACTGCCCAAATACCTGGGAAAACAAGGGAAACAAATTGTGGGCTGTGGGCCCTGTGCGAAGCGCCGAGTTCATCTCATTGTTCCAGCCAAATAGATTGATCTGCCAGGAGATATCAGATCCATGTTTGCAGCTAGGTATCTTTGTGTGGAATTCCTCTGCAGCCTTGCTGCCTTCATCTGCCGAACACGTTCCTCTGCAAGGGGAAAAAACAATCATTCATATATGCACATCATATGTGCTAGCAGATCCTACTCCGCCTGTCCAACACATTTTACTGCAGAGAAGGAAAGAAACATTTCTACAAAAGTTTTGGGGATTCTTTTTTGGCCCCGAGGAAGAAAAACTCCAGCCACATGAGCACACCACGACACACATACACGCACACAAGTTGTCAAGACCTGCGTTCTGAACGCTTAAGTGTGCCGAGAAGGATGCTACGATCAGCCCAGACCCCAGATAGGACGCAACCATTTGCATTCAATCAGGATAGTCCTTTTTTTCCACTTCGCTGAATTTACTCTCCAGTTCCGATCTCAGTCTCCTGCACAGGTTTGCAGCTGGTCATGGGACTATCATCTCTCTGAGATGTGTGTCACTAGACTCTTATCCAAAGCAGTGCACAAAGGATGTCGAATTACTCTAAGACCAGTCGTGACCAGTCTAGGCCTGCAAATTAATGAGGAAGCACGTGTTTCTTGCCACATGGTGGTGGCAAACCTTCACGCACCTACTGTACCAACACTCCAAGCATGGCTGCCCATGCAAGCCACGTGCAAGATGCAAGTCTTGCGGAGCCCGTCACCTGAAGAACAAGGTTGTACTGCCCTGGATTTCCTCCAGAGCATTGGGCATCGTAGATGGCATCCATTGTGTCCAAGACGTTTCCACACGCTTCAGTCCCATCACACTCACTAAGCTTTTCTTGTGCTTTTTGAAACTTCTTGTCCAACTTCTTGGCAGTCTTGATAAACTTGACCGCCTTCTTTGACCACTTCAAGGCACGTGCTGCCTTTCCTGCAAATGGAAGCAGGTCTGTGAGGCAAATGCCTCCTTGATCTCTGAACCACTCATATAGCGAGTCCCAAACTGAGGTCCCCGCTAGCTGCATACGGACAGGAAAGAGCTGCCCAGGAACTGCTGCTTCGATGGCGGACCATTCAAGAGTGTAGCCACCAACGTCATTCGATGAGAAGTCATCAACATCCCAGATGGACACCGTCACAGACTCTCCGGGTTGGCAGTGGACCTCTAGGCTGCCCGAGATCACCGATTCGTATGCAGTGCCAACGCTTCCTCCGTAGCAGGTGTTTTCCACCACGGAACCAGCTGTAAACTCGCCCTTGTATTGCTTCGACCCGCCCGACCTGCAATAGAGTCTCACGGTGATTTCGTCTTCATAGCCACCAAAGAAGCCATCGTCAGTGTCCTGGCAGTGGATGCTCCGAACGTGAACTTTGAAGCCGCCCAAAGCACCAATGAAATCCACTCCCTCTTGTTCATTCTGCTGCCGCAAGTCCTCTGGTATCTGGTCACTGCAGCAGCCTTGCATAAACAGTGCCAAGGGAGAAAGGGCCAGCGCAAAATATGCCACAAGATGAGCTGAACACTTCATTGCGAAACGCAGGATGTCAACTTGGTGCAGCTACTTTGGTTGGAGCGTCTGACGCCCAAATGGCTTGAGTCAGTCAGGATAGTACTGTATCACAAGAATGCAGGCAAGCAACGATGTTGCAACACCAACATGTACTGCACATAGACGCACTGTTGATGAGTAACAAAAGTTAATTCATGCAGGATTGCAACAACTAGCCGCTAAAATCCTGGGGTGGATTATCGGGCTGATGCAGGAGTTGGCCCATCAAGACTATCCAGAGTTTACGTGTACATCTCTCTGTTCAAAGTCCCGTAGCCTCGAATCAGTGACGCAGGATCTGAAGATCCATGTGCATATGCCCAAAAAATTTGGAAATGTTGCATACATCTTACATACATGTGTTTATGAGTGCATGGCTAATGCATAGAAGATGAGTCTGCACAAGCAAATGCAAACATGTGTGGGCGTATGTGGGCGTATAAACAAAATAAAGATGCTATATGCGTTCTCAAAAAGTTTATATGTATGTATATATATATATATATATAGTTATATAAATGTATAATTGCACGCATGCATGCATATGTATACACGTACAATATGTAATTATATATATATATGTGGACAGTATATATTTTTGCCGGGAGACTTCTCAGTGACCATCCAACTGCCTTGCGGACTGATCTCAATGGCATTTGCTTTAAACCTGAGCGATTGCAACGGATCGAGGAGCTTGGCGCGAGGCGGCTTGGGCCCTCCCAGAGTTGAAAAATTGACCCTCTGAACTAACGTAAAAGATCCTGAAAGTCAAAGACCCCTAGCATCTATGAGTGTTGGTTGTTCCACACAACCTGGTTAGTTTGTTAGAGTGCATGCTTTGAGAAGTTGGATGATTTCCATCCTTGAACATGCTTTCCACCACCACTTACCCAGGAAATTGAAGGAAGGAGTTGTTTCAAAGCACAGGAAAGTCCAATGTAAATCTGGCGATATGAAAAAAAGATCGTCGCTGAAGTGTCTGCAGGCCTGCGGTGGTTCAAAAGTATCGTGAGAGAAACTGATAATCAATAAGTATCTATTTACATTAACAATTATTGAAAATATATCGTTTGATAAGAGTGTTTCTGTCAATCCATCCATCTTTTCCTCTCCACCCATACCCCTGTATATTTCATATGTTTATATGCATAGATACTTCGATCGACGCAACCTCGATGTATCTACCCAACGATCGATCGAAAGTAATCCAAATTACAAAGCCATTTGGACTTTAATCCAATCAAATCGAATTTGCCCATCGATCCATCTCACTGATCTAATCTAGTCTGGATGTAATTCTATCCATCTCATCAAGGCAATCTATTCGAAACTACTTGTCACTCGTTCGTGGCTGCGACATGACCAAGATGACGCAGCAGCAACTGCAGTCCACATCGACAAGCATGAAAGTACCAGAGGGTTTTGATGGAAATCGGCGACACGACACTGGAAAGAAGTAGAAACTAATGGCCCGCACCGCCAGAACCTAGTGGAAACGACGACGCAACTGCCGGCACTGTGGAGGTAGGTGTCAATTTGAGAGGCACCAGTTGACAACGGGTTCTTTGAAGTGACCAAGAAGACGGCATAAGCCAACCACTGGCAAGATATAACGGAGTCAACTGAGCTGATTAAAAACCCAATTTAAGTCCAATTGCGGAGATTGAACGCCACCATTTGCTGCTACTTTTTATGGTTTAAGTCAAAGCAAACCCGTCTTTCTGTGACTGCAAAATGCGTGTGGTACGCAAGCGGCTGTGTTGCAAGATGTTGCAAGTGCATGTCATCAGGAACAGCATGTTTCTATTTCTTAAGTTGCCCCTGCATCCGCAATGTACCCATGGAAAAGGATCAAGCAAGAGTCTAGACGACAAACTTTAACTGTAGTCAGTTTGTTGTTGTTGTTGTTGTTGCTGTTATCGTTTTCTTCTCCTGTTTCATGCAAGACACCACCGAAAACTGACATAAGTTTGCATTCAGGGGGGTCTTTTTCTATTCATTTACCTTGCCCTACTTATATGTATTTGTATTTAGATAATATACACATGTACATATTGATATATGTATTCATTCCTTTGTTCATTTGTATATTTACTTCGTGTCTGGCTAAGCATATTAGGTGGTTTCTCAAGCCATAGGGGTCCCCCTAAATCATCCATTAATAGTCATTTTTAATAATAAACCAACCATTTTTAGGGGTACCCCTGTGGCTTGAGAAACCACCATTTATTAACCATTATCAACCATTATCATTACCATTATTATCAACCATTATCAACCATTATTATTACCATTTATTATTAACCATGGTTTATACCATTATTACTAACCATTTATTAACCATACCATTATCATACCATTATCATACCATTTTGAGAAACCACCATCTCTTTCCCGGGTCTTGCCACCTGATGCTTCGGCGAGTTGCAAACGTGTCAAGATCCAGGGCGTCATGGAGACCTCCACCAGGTATGGCCTCAGGCGGCAGCCGGCTTGGCCGTGTACGTAGAAGGGACACAGAGATGGCTTGTATGTGTACATCTATATGGATATATATATATATAGATATATATATATGCTCCCCCCCCCCCCGGTACCTACCTTTTTTCTTTTCCACTCAGGTCAATGGCTCAACTATGATCAAGAACAAATGCTCACTGTCAGTATATAAGCTAATAGATGCATACTCACTTGTATATATATATATATATTTATATATATATATACACATCCATTGTCTCATTTGTTTCCTACTTGTCTCCTCCTTGTATCTAATTATCCCCCTCAGTCTGTTCAGCTTATTGTTTACCTTTTTTCTTTTGCCAAAGCTATTTGCTACATTTTTTATTTATTCTAAATCAAATAAGATTATATTGAACTAAATTTCGCCACATTATGCCATATTGCTTTCTTTAATGTCATATGGAATCAGATAAACTATGAGACACCATGGTAAACTATATTGTGCATAGCACCTTGTATAGAAACTATTGAAGCAACTGAATGGTATACTATACCACATCAGGCCATCTCCATCATATTGTACATTTTTTGCTCTAGCATTTTATATTCCATAATATTCTAGCATATCAAACCATATTAAGCAATATTTTTGCCATGCGATGCCATACTGAATTTTAAAATGCCATATGAAACCTTGTTACACGATATTAAACACTATGTTACCTGAAAATATCGTGCATCATAATTTGCCTTTTCTGCTATACTATACAATATCAAACAATCTCATGCCTCAATTCGTACTATGCCATAATATACCATACTAATCCATTTTTGACAATATTAAACCATATTCCCGAGAGCGTCTGCGAAGGGTTCTTCGTAAAAAATCAGCCGTATATCAACATCTGTACATCATCACATCAGCAACATCAACATCTTTACATCATCACATCAGCAACATCAACATCTGTACATCATCTCATCAGCAACATCAACATCTGTACATCATCACATCAGCAACATCAACATCTGGACATCATCACATCAGCATCATCAACATCTG
>VSDK01029849.1:139490-152243 GCA_009767595.1 Symbiodinium kawagutii | reverse complement strand
GGGGGGGTACCATATATATATATATATATATTTATAAATAAATATTAATTTTATTTATATATATATATATATGTGTGTGTGTGTAAATATGTATATATGAACATATATATATATATATATATATAGGGAAGAGAGATATCTATATAAGGAACATACAGACGGGTGTTTCTCAAAATAGGGGGACCGATGGTTGGTTTATTACTATCAATGATTAAGAAACTGCATGATTTGGGGGGTACCCTTATTTTGAGAAACTCCCATGTAAATGTATCAAGAATAGGAATAATTTAGCCTGAATATTTGTGGATACTACAGTATGGACCGGATGGGCACTTAGAACATATAATGATATATATATATATATTGCTGTGACATTGATTGTCGATATTCATCAAGTGGTATTTACATGCATATATCGTCGTTGCATCATACTTACAGTACAACCACCCAACCACTGTGTATTGATAGCATGTTCCTCAGTAGGGAGATTGCTCGGGTGAATTTATACTTTCCTGTGGAATTCGGTGACCAACAGATGGTTTTTCCTCGAGCCCACAGCCAGGCACCATCACTTGGGAACTCTTGTTAGGAAAAAGGTGCATGGCATGTCGAAATAATTTCTGCTGCCCGTTTGGTTTGAAGCAAGTTCCTCCTGAACAAAAGGAGCACTCTAAGCACCCTAAGCTGAGAACGGTGGGTTTCTTCACCAACTGAGTGGTCTAATGATGTCATCTTTACCTGGCATGATGAGGCCATGTTTCTTTGGCTCACCTGAGGTCTGGTCACCGATGGTCACCAATGGCTACCCAGTCACCACATGCGAATGGCAGTGATATGTCGTGTCCGTTCTCATTAGATTATCTCCTCCACAGTAATAAATTCTAATTGATGTGATGTTACAGCCATGATTCATCAGCTGCACACGATGTGTGGAGCTGTCCATCCTAAAAACATCCATTGGTTGAAATCTGGTTGACCGTACATGTTTGATGAAACCAACATGTTTGGCATGACTTATGATCTTTCATGATCTATTCTGATCTTCTGTGAGCAGCTCAGCGTGAAACCCCTGCAACGGTCCTCCCTCCGCATGACGAGTTACAGGTGCTCTGACAGGTCTGCCCCGATCGAAGCCAACACAAACTCCGGCGGTGGCATTTCCAGCGGGCTCCCAGACTCGGCTAATGCCTTGACAGTGCAACCCTCATTGGGTGGTTGAATATTAGTGGTTGATTATTAGTCGTTGATTATTACTGGTTGATTATTAGTGGTTGATTATTAGTGGTTGATGATTAGTTATTGATGACTAGTTGTTGATTATTGGATCCATATTTTTGACGGTTTGGCAACAGTATTTAGACATTGCAGCACTTATGGAGTGATGCAATCATGCTGAAATTTGCTAGGGAGCCATCCACGCGAGCAGCAGTACTCATTGAAAAACCAAAAAGCAACGAAACACAAACACTGATCACGTGACGGGGTGAAGAGCTAGCACATCAATCACAACCAAAAAAGTATGGTCACCCAATGTCACCATCAACCATCAACTAACCATAAACCAACCATCAATTAGCCATCAATCGCAACCAAAAAACCCATGGATCGCCAGTCACCAGGCCCCAAATCCCTCACCGGTCACCATGGTCTGCGGCTGAGTTGCACAAGCCTCTTCAGTGACCATGCTCAACATCCAACCTGCCATGGCCAGCACAACAGGTGGGGGTCAGCTCTATGGGGGTCGGGACACGCGCTTCTTGGGAGGACACGAGGGGATGAGTGTCACGATCCCAGAGAGAACTGGTGAATAGTCAGTTCTCAAGCTGGTGCACCTGGCTGCAGGACTGTTGAAATTCAGCACAGAGATTGGACAAAAAAAGGATCCCAGGAGTGTCAAAGGTCGGGTCAACACATTCCTGGAGCCTTCTGGAGGCCTTCCACACTTTGGTGTTTCTTTTGAAGCACCCATGCTGCTGACTCTCGACATCTGTCCCACTGCCCCGTTCCGCTATCATGGTTAGTTCAAAGAGATTCCCTCAATGGCTGTTACAACAAACCTTCCCGCTATCACCAGGGAGAAGAACTCGCAGCCTAAATGACAATGTCCAAGCAGGGATGTTGGTGCAAATCTGCACGTCTGTCAGGTGTCATTCATAGCAATAATCCCCACGTGTTCATAGGAATGTCCTAATCGCTCAATAAGTTTGAAAATGTCAGAAATGTATAGAAACGTCGAGCCCCACATCCAAGCTGCGAGCAACCATATGCCATGGTGTCGGGGCGCCTCCAAAATCCTGACGGAGTTTGGAGATGATGATGTTGGACCAGTTGCACACCTGGCAGCGGTGAGAAAGCTGGCAGCCAGGTCGAAATTCTGTGAAATGCGTAACTGGTGTTGAACATTTGGAGGATAATGCAACATAGTAACATGTGAAGGAAATGTGTCTACATAGCTCCATAAGATTCATGAAATGTGGACGTCAGTAGGAGGCTATCCTCCAAAGGTGTCCAAGGCCCATAACGGGAAACAAGTTCCAGCTGCTGGGGCAAAGGGAGCCGCAGCCTAAACAGCCCCCTAGGGTTGACAAAGACAAAACCAGTATCTAGTTGTCAGCGAATACAACTGACCTATGCGTGTCTAAATCTTCATATGTTCATATCTATTCATATCTACTTTCTATCTGTATATGTGTACGCAATGAGTATATATAGTTACACACAATAGATCGATATATGTACATTTACACGTGTCTGTATTCATTGATCCTTGTATGTCCATGCATACAAACAAGTTAAACTGTCAGTGGTCCCTTGCCTTTCCTGAAGAGTGGAGCTTTCGGAGTGAGAACCCAGCCCTCGCTCCCCGCCTTGCGACACATGAGACATCTGCCCGCGCATGCTTTGGCCCGGACCCCTGATTCGTAGCAGGAGAAATGCACCGCATGCCCACAAGGCATCACGATCAGTGGCACCTCAATGCAGGCTTCAGCTTGTGGGTACTCGAGGCTTGCTGTATCTGCATCTGTGGCGCATGAATTCTGTCTTTCTACCGACTCATCAAATGGCGGTTTCGCTAGCCGTTGTGGCCTGATCGGTTGGGCCAAAATGGTCTGCCAGAATGACATTTAGCCGTTGTGGCCTGATCGGTTGGTCAAACATGATCTGCCAGAATGACATGCAACCAGGTATGGCTAGACACAAGCAGTGACTGTATGAGTACATTTGATACAATGCCACTGAACGTTAAAGATCAACAGTATCACTACTCACCGTACTGCGAGTCGTGGGGGCAACGAGCGAGAGAGCGAGAGACTGATCCTCTGGCGAGTGAAAAGGGGAGGCTGATCCACCATGGAGCGCACATTTGCCTAGAATCTACCTTCAAATCCAATCCTGCGACTTGAATAGGAAAAAACTGCTTGAAGTGATGGTGCGCGTGAAAAACCAGCAGATGGCTTGTAATCCAACAACAAAACTCTTTGTCAAGTTCGACATCCATTTTCTATGATGGTTTGTGTGATCATCTCCGACCGACCAATATCCGCCACCCTGGAGTAGCTCAACCGTGTGGAAAGGCCCCAACACGCAAGCAAACCATGAAATAACGTGCCCTTCAGGAACCACAAATCAACTGTAGGTAACCGGAAGCGTTTATGGGGATCCGCAACAATCAACCACCACCACCAATCTAACCAGCTCAGTATCTATATGTGGGCTGGTTTCTTATCTGGTGCATCTATCATAATCATTATTGTGAACTCTTGCCTACTACCATCATTTCCCAATTTCAACCTACTAACCAACAAGTTCTAGTGGTAACCAACCTAACTAACCAACCTAACCAACCTAACTATCTGATTTCAACCTACTAACCACTATTAACCATGGATTGACCAACATGCCCCATCTATCAGATATGCATCCAGCTGTTCTCATCGCCACATCCACCGGCGCCAGGCCATGCAGTCATGGTGCCCCAGGATCCTTCCCCAGTTCTTCGAGACAGACCGGGCAGGTGGCCCCAGCTGCTCTCCTGGGGTCCAGCAACTCACCGTCCAACCATCCAAGCATCCAACAAAATGGATGGTCGGTCTGTTGTGTGCCACCTTTTTTTCATAAGAAATGCTCAACCTCCATTCATTCAAATTGAATGTGGTTTTTCTTGGATGAGAAGACCATGGAAAATCGCAATTATTTAAATGTACTTTTCCTTCTCAATGAGAAGACCATGGAAAACCGTGACTGTTTATAAAACTGGCTGACTTCTCCTTTCTTGCTGAGAAAACAAGGTTCAAAACCGTGACAAAGGTGCGGTAACTTTGGGACGTGCCCCATTTTCTGGGGCACACGCGGCAACACCATTTTCAGATGTTGAATGAAGAGAGAAGGATGGTAGAGAATAGGTCGAACTTGCGGAACTAATTCCTGGAACCAGCTGCTCTGCATATATGAACAGTTTGATCAGCAAAAGAGAATTTCTTCCCATCGAGATCCCCAAGCTGAAACCAGGTAGTCCCAAACCTTGACACGTTCACCCCATGTCTTATGCCTTTCTCAGTGGTCTACCCAAATTGCTGGTTTCCCCAATTCCCATTACTCGGGATGAACCACCGTGCTCACGGATGTACAGGACTATCGTTGGCTTGGCAATGGGTCAAAACCCTGTACCCCTGCTTCCCCTAGTATTAACCATTATTTCCCTATTTTTGTTAGTGACTATCCCCCAGTAGTTGGTTGGCTAATATTGACCCGTAGCCATATATCTAATTTTCATTACCCAGCGTTAGTCAACAACTGACAGCCCTTATTGTCAACCATTAGTCAATGATATTCATCGTTGGACCAGCGACACCCATCACTATCGACTAATAACTAATGGCCAACACTAATTATTAAGGAATCACTATGAACCAACATGATAGTCATGGGCCTTATCGATACCCATCACTATTCACCTACATCGACCGCCATACACATCTGCCAAGCCACAAGCGACTCAGCATTCGTTTCATCACAGCGCCCCGCACGGCTCGCTGATCCTGGAACAGCCCAGAAAGGTGCTATGGTTTCATGGTGCGTGATGGTCGTTGAATAATGCTTGATGATGCTTAACGGTGGTTGGATGATGGTTATACAATTATCATACGGACATGCAATGGTTATGTTCATGGTTATCTAATCGCCATCTGATGGCTCTCTGATGGTTACATGATGGCTATCAAACATCAATCGAATGGATATACCATGGCTATCTAATGCTAATATCAATGGCTATCTACTCAACATACAATCGCTATATATTGCTTACATAATACTGATTGACGCAGTCTCAAAAAATGACTCTGGCAAACCCCATTCAACAACCCCATCATGGCTCATTTGTCCCTCTCAAAGAAGGACCCTTAAGGTCCAATATACTGTGGGTGCGCCGTGTTGTCATTCTGGAATATACTGGTTTTTGAGTATGGAAACCATCAGTATCTTCCTACAGGTCCCTGAACATTGCTTTCTCAGCTGTTTCTCCACAACTTTGTGGACATAGATCCCCAATTGTGTCTGAGTCTGTCCATAGATCGCACATGCCTACCAAAGAAAAGCGGTGCAGTACCATTTTTCATTGAGTGGGACTGTCTGTAAGTACAACATCTCCATTAACATAACCTATCTATCTAACAAGCCAAACTATGTAATCTATGCAGTGGACCCTCTCTGCAAGTACAACATCTCTATCTAACAAACCAATCTGGCTAACAAACCAATCAGTTCGATCATTAACAAATCATTAGCCACTGCCATTGGTGAGAGTCACTGACCATTATATAGTCAAATTCATGTCAACTGAGACATAGTGTTAACATGCCTCTGTGACCCAGGCCCATCAGTCTAGCAAAACAATCTATCAACACTTCCCGTTTATGGCCAGCCCACCAGGTGGCATCCCACCTCGCTCTCAGCAGCCATTTCGACCACCTGTAGCAAGGCGAAGAGTCCGAAGATGCTCGAGACCTGGAGCTGAAATCCCGGGAGGAACAGCAACACTCACCTGAGGGGTTCCATGGCTGATGGTTAATGGTGACCTGAATGGTGACCTGAATGGTGACCTTAATGGAATGATGGCTGACGGATAATTGACTGGTGACTAGTGATTGACTGGTGACTGATGGTTGACTAGTGGTGGATTTGTGGTTGACTGGTGGTTGACCGATGGTTGACTGATGGTTGACTCATGGTGAATGGGCTCTCTCCAAGATGAATTGCTGCAGTTGGACTTGAGGAGAGCACACCTGCACCCCATAACCTCCAACAATGGCTCAACACTTTGCCAAACGCCGTTGGTCCATATTTTATTACAAGTGGACACCTGCGTGAATCAGCGCCAGTCGGGAACAAATCTGTTCTTTGTCTTGCTTGAAAAGACTTGTAAGGGACTTGCTGGTTTCGGCAAGCATTCAGGGTTCATTCTTGGGTGTCCTATCTGCGAACAACGGCATCTAGCCTAGCCTGTACATCAACTCAACAGAATTAACTGTACATCACTCTGCCAAGCAAGGCATTCAGCATCCGAGTTCTGCAAACTCCAATCGAAAACAAAACTCTCAACCCTAAAGTTCGAGCCCTCAATCGCTGACCTAGGTCATGTACCCAGGCAAAGTGCGCGCACGCTTTCCCAGCTAGCCAGCTTTTCAATTCTTGGTGTCCAAAACGCTGGCGATTGCCCAAGTGTTTCTTGTTTTGGCATGAAGAGCAAAGGGCGGACCCCAACCAGAGATAGCATAGGCCTCAGCACATCAATCCGATCATCAACGAAGGCATCCAGCTTCAGCTTGGCTACAAGGGGAGCCTTGTCCTTAACATCCCGGCAGAAGTGCACATGCTGTCTTTGAATCCCTGTCTTCTCAAAGAAGCCAGAATATTCCATCCACTCAATTGTCCTCGTCTCAGTCTCTGCTCCACATTTGGAGATGATGTGCACGTTCTCACGCCCAAGCCTTTGCGCCACGTCTGCGAGTATATGCAACGCTCCCGCAGTGGCCTGTGCATGCAAGTAATCATCCCCTAACAGCCCAGCTGTGTCGACTCCGGAGTCTAAATCCATGTCCTCGCGGTGTCTCACAATGACTCCCCCAACATCAAAGCCAATGCGCGTGATCGGTGGCAAAGGAATCTGTGCTATGTCTGCTGTGGGGCCTGGATCTGCACAACCCGGGCAGGATGAATCGGTCAAATACTCCGCACACCATGTGTGCATGATATGGCAGCAGAGGGCATCTCCCTGCTTTGGATCCACTGCAAGTTTGCACAGCGCCCCATGGCTGCTCATATCAACTGCTGCCGCTGCCTTGCCCACTCGAATGGGGTCACCCCAGACGTTTTCCCCCTAGGATTCTGTCGACTACTCAAAGCTGGTATTGAATGCAACAGCCACAAGGTTCCATGCCCATATCTAGCGCGGTACACCAACAGAGTGACCAATGCCACCATGAAATCCGAAATGATGTGGAAACGTTCCCAGAACTACTGGCTCTAACTACCAAGATGAATGATGGTCAGTTGATGTTTCATGTCGCAAGATGACCTCTTGCAACTGCCGAGCCACCAGCGTCACCCAGCCACGCCACGGAGCCGAGTCCAGGCTGCCCCCCAAGCCTCTTCCAAGAGAGGTAAGACCAAGTCCAGGGCACAGGCTTCGCGCGAGACCTGGAGCGCCATGGTGGCACCTTGCTGTGGAACCACCGGTGCTGCTTTCTGGTTTTTGATGGGTTGTCTATATATCATTTGTAGCTGTTTGTTTGTTTCTTTCTTTCTATCTATCCATATCTATATATATATATATATATCCACATCCATATCTATATCTATATCTTTATCGATATCTATATCTATATCTAGTCTATGTCTATCTATATCTAGATTTAATTATATCTTTGCATATATATATATATATTATATATATATATTATATATATATATATATTATATATATATATATATAGGCAGTTGTTTGTTTCTCTAGATACTATATGATTTATAGTCCAAAAAAAAGTCTTTAGAAAACAACATCTAAAATGAAGAGAAATTTGGAATACCGAGCATATACACGACTGGCTGGAGGGTGATAAAAGTAGCTGTCACAACCAACCATCTTCGTATTATGAACTGCGAATAAAAAAATACTAAGATGCATCCCATGCATTTGTACAGTAAAAAATTGAGTATTGACACCGATTCCATTTGACCACCTAGGAATGTCCGGCAATGACTTGGGGATCCATTTTGGGTTGTCCATGGTGTGTAGAACCTTTACAACCAGCTGGTAAGTCTACTGGGTATGTGCGGGTGCCGCCCTGAAGGTCAAACCTCCATGTAGGGTTTTCCATGACAGAGAGTGCCCACGACTTTTGATCAAATGGCCTTTCCGATTCTGTTTACAAATAATGCGTGAATATTTATACATATATGCTACAAACTAATGATAACAATGACAATAATATACAACAATAATAATAATAATAATAATAATAACAATGATAGTAATAATAATGATAATAATAACAATAACAATAATGATAACCGTATAGAAAGTAATACCTAAAGATTGGCATTTTCGCTTGGTTTAGGATACCATTTCCCAGAAGAACCCCCCGCCACGGCACCAGGCCGCGCCTGATCCCATGCCTGCGATGCTATTGAGCCGGGATCCCAACTGCACACGGCAGCCCAGCATGCGAGAAGTATCCGTGCGGCCTGGGCGACCCAATGGCCCCAACTTCCAACCCTGGGCTTTTCGGGCCTACATCTGGGGGTTGCTTTAGCCATAGGGAACCCCCAAAGTTATGGTTGGTTGATCACTAAAAATGGCCAAAATGATCACAGAACCTAAAACCATGGGTAGAATACTAAAAAAAACAAACCATGGTTGGTTTGTTGCTCTAAATGGTTGGTTGAGCACTAAAAACGACGAATAACATACTAATTACCCATCTTAAGGTGGGCTGAAAGGGCGGAAGCTCCGACAGTTTCCGCACCATCCCAGCCTTTTCGGCGGCCGGCAAGCGCGGCGGCGGCGCGGCACCGCAGAGCCGTTGGAAGCCCTGCCGCAAGACCTGAAAGGCCGGGTAGGCAGCTGACCACCAAGCAGGGACCTCTTGATGCAGTACAGTGGCTGACTTCACAAGCATCCCTGGCATACCTGGTATGTTAAATTTCACAAATAGGCAATCTGGTAAGTTATTTATATTGATAATTTATAGGCAATTTCAGAGCTGTACTTATCTTGGTTTATATGTTTCTGAAATTTGGCAATCCCGACAAAAAGTCCAAATTTGATGGTCTTCAATGGGGACACCATTGATTCAAGGTACCCTGTTTCAACGAAACACCCATGTGGAACCAATTTTCTCACTGGCCCAGTGGACCCAACACTATGGGTGAAACTCGTGGACAGGCCAATTGTAATGACAATGAGTATAGACATAACAAAGATTCGGATAGAGCCAACGATCACTGGGGATAAGCGAACAATAACACTGCAGATATTGTGAGGACGAAATGTCTTGAATTGTAAGATTCAACAAACCATGACTCATGTTTGCTTCGACGTCAAAGCTTTGAATGCTGCGAATTTATCCATGCAACCACGTGGCTGCCTGTGCAGTCCAACCGAGCAATTGAAGGGTGCGGGCCGCCAAAGACCAACAAACCAAGCAGCCAGCATTGCTTTATTCCCATCCTAAACCATGGCGAAACACCACTACAATAACCCAACCAAGCAACCATCTAATCCATCCAACCAACCATTCATCCAACCATCCACCCAACCAACGCCCCGTGGCCCTTGCCTGAAAAAATCCCCAGCGGCTTCGCTGCAGCGGCAGCCCACACTTGGCCAGCTGGGCAGCTCGCTGTTTCAGAAGGCCCTGAGGCCTCGCAGTGTCCAGCGATCTGTTGAATTGAAGTCTTTCAACAACAAGAATTGTAATAAACAATAAGATCCATCAAGTAAAATCAATTGAAGTCTCAGATTTGAAGAATCAGTAAGTAATTCACAATCACGATGATTTACAATTAATGATGATTAATTCAACTGCATTCTTCCAATTGATTCACAAAAGGGAATTCAATTGACTTTAAGAAGTTTAAAAGGATTTTAATCTTCCTGAATTATGTGCCTTCCTAAATAACTTATCCTTTCGGAAATATATGCTCTCAAATATACTCACATGAATTGTGCACCTGCGCACAAACAAACAAGCAAACAAACAAACAAAGAAATGCATGCCGCACCCACGCAAGACGTGACCGCGCCCCCTCGAACCTGGGCATTGCCAACAACGCTGCCAGCTTGCGGCCATCATCCAGGACGGAGGGCTGATCATTGTCACGCCAGCTCCGCCGAAATCCGCCTGCGTCGATATGTTCCGCGGGGGGCAGTTAGGAAAATCACCAGGAAATGTTAAGCACATGGATCCTCATATAAGTGGGTGGGGTCTTTTATCAACATGAGACATGTATATGATGCACGTATATTATACAAATGTATATTGATGTCTACCCGTTTGTCTCTATGTTCCTGACTATCTTAATCTACAACAAGGTATAAATACATATCTGGATATGAATGCGAAAATGAAATCTTGTTATATGAACATACCAAGGAAAACTGGTATGAGAACGAAAACAAATGAAGATCAGTGTGCATCGCGATGTGTATCCTTATTTCGTGAGTGCATTCTGTTTTGCACACATATGCACATGTTGCAGGTATGTTTTGCGCTTGTAGTTGTGTGCATGTGTATCTAAACTGATGTACGCTATATGATCAGATCTGTACAGGATTGTATAGGTGTGTAACATTTGCACCATTATTCAAATCCACAATATGATTCCATCTGTCATATGTATGAGGTCAACTCGCATATGCATGTGTAAAACCAACAGCAGCTGACCCAAGAACAGCAAAGGGTCCGGCAGTCTATCGTATTATCTGAAGATGCATGGGTCTAAAAAACAAAATTACTTTACTTCGAGTGATCCCCACCATGTCATGTCAACACCGCTTGTTGACTCCACTTTTGTCTGACATTCTCTCCGACATATCTTCTGGCATTCTTTCTGACAAATCTTCTGACATTTTTTCTGGCATACCTTTTGGCATTCTTTCTGACATCCTTTCTGGCACATCTTCTGACATATCTTCTGACATTCTCTCTGACATTCTTTCTGGCATATCTTTTGACATCCTTTCTGACATCTCTTCTGACATTCTTTCTGACATATCTTTTGACATTCTCTCTGACATCTCTTCTGACATTCTTCCTGACATATCTTTTGACATTCTTTCTGGCATTCTACCCTGACATTCTTTCTGACATATCTTCTGACATTCTTTCTGGCATTCTATCCTGACATTCTTTCTGACATCTCTTCTGACATTCTGTCTGACATATCTTCTGACATTCTCTCTGACATTCTTTCTGGCATATCTTTTGACATCCTTTCTGACATCTCTTCTGACATTCTTTCTGACATATCTTTTGACATTCTCTCTGACATCTCTTCTGACATTCTTCCTGACATATCTTTTGACATTCTTTCTGGCATTCTACCCTGACATTCTTTCTGACATATCTTCTGACATTCTTTCTGGCATTCTATCCTGACATTCTTTCTGACATCTCTTCTGACATTCTGTCTGACATATCTTCTGACATTCTCTCTGACATTCTTTCTGGCATATCTTTTGACATCCTTTCTGACATCTCTTCTGACATTCTTTCTGACATATCTTTTGACATTCTCTCTGACATCTCTTCTGACATTCTTCCTGACATATCTTTTGACATTCTTTCTGGCATTCTACCCTGACATTCTTTCTGACATATCTTCTGACATTCTTTCTGGCATTCTATCCTGACATTCTTTCTGACATCTCTTCTGACATTCTGTCTGACATATCTTCTGACATTCTCTCTGACATTCTTTCTGGCATATCTTTTGACATCCTTTCTGACATCTCTTCTGACATTCTTTCTGACATATCTTTTGACATTCTCTCTGACATCTCTTCTGACATTCTTCCTGACATATCTTTTGACATTCTTTCTGGCATTCTACCCTGACATTCTTTCTGACATATCTTCTGACATTCTTTCTGGCATTCTATCCTGACATTCTTTCTGACATCTCTTCTGACATTCTGTCTGACATATCTTCTGACATTCTCTCTGACATTCTTTCTGGCATATCTTTTGACATCCTTTCTGACATCTCTTCTGACATTCTTTCTGACATATCTTTTGACATTCTCTCTGACATCTCTTCTGACATTCTTCCTGACATATCTTTTGACATTCTTTCTGGCATTCTACCCTGACATTCTTTCTGACATATCTTCTGACATTCTTTCTGGCATTCTATCCTGACATTCTTTCTGACATCTCTTCTGACATTCTGTCTGACATATCTTCTGACATTCTCTCTGACATTCTTTCTGGCATATCTTTTGACATCCTTTCTGACATCTCTTCTGACATTCTTTCTGACATATCTTTTGACATTCTCTCTGACATCTCTTCTGACATTCTTCCTGACATATCTTTTGACATTCTTTCTGGCATTCTACCCTGACATTCTTTCTGACATATCTTCTGACATTCTCTCTGACATCCTTTCTGGCATCTCTTCTGACATTCTTTCTGACATCTCTTCTGACATTCTGTCTGACATATCTTCTGACATTCTCTCTGACATTCT
>VSDK01029849.1:86088-132518 GCA_009767595.1 Symbiodinium kawagutii | reverse complement strand
TCCCTACAGAACAATGATCATTTCGGCATCAGCCTAGGCCCAAAAGAGGGCCGGCGGAACAGTCCGCAGGGTTAAATACTTCTAACAATGAATCATCTAAAATACCAGTCTGCATTCGCGAAGATCTTGGGGGTTGAGTGGAGAAGCATGGCTGATCCTGGATAACCATGGCTAATGGATGATTTTCGGCAATGGTGGGCCAGTGTCCACAATTCCTGGGACTGCTCCAATGACTTGGCGAGCGACTCTGTGTCAAGCTTCTGCTCCTCTGTGACTCGTTGCGCGTGCTATCAGTGTTGGAACATATCACTTTTGGTGTTCTGTTTGCGCCAAAAATAGGGTGACCAATAACCCACCAAAAAATGATCCCTTTACTAGGAACCCATGGGTTTGGGGGGTACCGGTGGCACCGCTACTTTGGCACATACCCATTTTTAAAGCATGTTACCATGTCAGTTCTCGAAAACCAACTATGCTCACCTTGATTCCCACCTCAAGGAGGGGGGCACTCGGAAAGGTCGAGTGGCACAGCTTGGATGAAGCGTCTGACCGTTCAACGAAGCTTTCCTCGGATGAAATGGCTAGCGCAATATTGGTCAAGCAACACGTCCTTGCTGCTTCTAGACATTGTGCTTGCACAAACAATAGGATTTGCGGTTGTGTTTCGGTTGTGGCTGTTGTTGTTGTTGCTCTTGGAATTTAATGGAATTACAGTTCTACGCTGTTGGTAGTCATGATGGTGGTTCTTGGGTAACTTTTGTTCGTTTGTTTCTTGGCTGGTTGTTGTCACTTGTTGTTTGTTGTACATTGGCCGTTGGTTGTTGGATGTCATGGTTGCTCGATATACGCGAGTCTCGTTCAAACCACTGCATGCCCCTGCTGGCACATGGATGTTCATTTCAAAAGACACCCCATGTACTTGCAAGAAACTGGTGCCCACAAGCGTATTCTGCGGAAATTCTGGCTTTCTACCTGCAACTGTTTCTTCACATGTTTCCACAGCATCATCTGGTTGGTGGTTTCAACCCCTAGGAAAAAAAAATATTTGTCAACCAACCAACCGACCAGACGGACCAGCCAACCTACCAACCAACCAACCATTTGGTAATACTAGAGAAAACCACCAACCAACCAACCAACCAACCAACCAACCAACCAACCAACCCGCATGTTTGCAACCACCAACCAGTCATCGTTGCTCCATCGCCGGGTCACTGCGAGACATCTGTGATGCTGCCCCCGCAGAAGGCGCAGGAAGCGAGCTGAGAGGCCTCCCAACACCTGGCCATGCCATGGTGCTGGCGCTTGGAAACCGGGCCCCAGGAGATCTGGAACCCAGGAGATCTGTCACCATGGCCATGGAAAATAGACCATAAATGGATGATTTCCCAGGGTTTTCTTAACTAAATGGTGGATTTTCCATTGCCATGTTAGTTCACCAGAGAGTATCTCCCTAGCTTGGAAACATGATACAGCTGTACACCCCACCAGGTGGCTGCAGTCAACTTCAAAATTCCCAGCTGAATCTCTGAGCAGAATTCTAATCAATCATCCAACCATGATCCAACCCCATCATCCAACCATGATCCAACCCCATGATCCAACCACCTCAGATCCCCGTCCAACCGGTCCAACCCATACCCCAACCACCGCTCCTCCGGTGCAACCAGCGGCCCGTGACTTGGATGGCCTCAGAGATCAAGATCTCCTTGTGGCAGTTCTCCTTGGGGCTTCGGCAGTGGCGCAGCTCATGGGATCTGCACCAACTCATCCTGTTGGATGAGTCATCCTGTTGGATAATGGCATAGAGTTTGTTTAAAGAATCAAATGTAAACAAATAAAAGGAAAAGTGTTTACCTTTGTCTTGGATGAGATCCCATTGATGTCTAAGGGGAGGCGATATTTGCGCTGACGAGCGATCGTTGGAACGGGGGATATTCCGAATCTAATCAAACAACTTCACTGGTGAGCACACATGGGTGAGTCTCACATTGGGTCATGGTGCTCCCAAGCTGGCGGTGTGGAGAAAACCCTGGTGACCTGGCGATACAAGAATATGGAAAATAAAATAACTCAACCAACAAATCCTGAATCTGAAGTCCACCCTGCACCATTCTCCTTTTTGGGGGGCAAAATTTGATAAATGGACCTGTGAGCCGCCCCAACGTTTGGATGAGCCATTGGTGAAAGGAAACCTGTTGCAGCCCATTGCTGGGCCGCCCAGTCTCTTTTAAGCTTTTCCAAATGGTACATCCAGATGCATCCAGATGCATCCACCCTCCAGATGCCAAGTTGCACACGTCTTGTTCATGCTTGGACCTTTGCAGCCCGCAAGAAACTTCGCCTCGCAACATGCCTGCCATCACCCAGAAGCTTCCCTGGAACCCCTGCTCCCCGGTACATGGTTCATCTACTGATCATGGGGTCCGCTTTCCAAGATCCACACCAAGCAAAACAGATGGGCTACCAACAAATTCTGAGGCGGGTTCTTTTTCCACTAGGATCCAAAGAAAACGCCTCCAGTCGAAACGCAATCCGAAACTGTCCAGCTGATGGGTTATCAACAGGAATCCAAATTTGGTGTCAGAAACACCATCAAAATTACCGCTTGGAGCCCATTGAGGACATCAGCCCGTCTTCCTTGGTATAGAGGAAACATGTACGAGGTGGGCTCGGGAGGGCTGGGCTGTGATGATTCAACAGTCTTGAAACTAGATGTTGTCATGTATGATTGTCAAAGCCTTAACATGCCTTGTCAGGTTGTCATGGAATGCTGATTCACCCTTTGACATGGTTATATCCATCCTGTCCAGCTGCAACTCCTGAAGTGGTAGAATGGGAAAGAGCCTCATCCCACCAGCAGCAATGGCAGCAGCACCTTGTGATACCACTTTCCTTCGAACATAGTGGGTCCTTCCCCGCTGTCAATGTCTTTCTTGCAGTAAACACCTCAAACACAGCCAGCAGTGGCCCGTGCTGAAAAAGTCAACCCCAATGCAAGGTCACCCCTCACAAGCAGTTGCTTGTTCAGGCCTAGCAAGCAGCATGTTTTGGAAATGGGCAGCTGGACAGTACTGGTTGATTCACAAGTAGACCAGCCATTAGCTCAGGCACTTTCGACGAGACCTCCATGAGCTAAACCTATGATCTGTGGCTGTCGCCGCCTATGGTTCCAGCTGAAGCATCCAGGATTGGTTTCCAAAAAGCCTCACCGGTCTGTTTCCATATACACTATACGAATACATGACATACATTATCTAAATACATGACCTAAAGTATGATTCCAATCACCTTGCCATAGATTCACAGATATACTTGCACATTTGCACATGTTTTGGTTCATGTCCATTGAAAATTGCCTCATAATGACAGCGCCCCCAACGCGGAGCTTGCAGCGCATCCCAGGGACATGTGTGGAGCTCCTCCTTGGTTCCAAACAGACCAGGCTCCGTTGCTGGATGGGCAGCATAGAAAGGCTCCAGGCACCTCTTGTCGCCGGGAGATCCACAAATCCAACGTCCCCACAGTGCGTTTTTTCCAAGATATGACTGGGCTGAGATGGCAAATGTATGGGTGCAAACACACACTCGAGTAAAAAGGGCTGATGAAGACATAAAGAACTTACATACAAATACGTTGACAGCCACATCTGCATGGATGTGTGCGCATACGCATGCGAGGACACCCACAAGGGCATACACAGCAACTTATACCCTACAGCAGAGCTGCAACTCGAAGCACTATGCACGTCTTACATAGTACATGCTTCATACAATCGAATCAGAATTCTGTAAAATTACACCGTAGATTGCGCGCAGCACTGAAACCAAGTTGTATCATTAGCCCAACACAAATGCACTATAGAAGATTGCATGCACTACATGGCATCACATCTCTTGCATTGGAGCTCATGTTCAGACCCCATTTGATTGCATCACATCCTATTACATTGCATTGCATTCCGGCGCATGACATGGCAACTATATGTCAGTACAGCATGTCATCTTAGCATGGTGCTTTGCACCAAAATGCGGCGCATGCCCTCGCATTACATTGCATTGGCTGCGGCGGTGTGCTGTATTGCACTGATCCCATGACCTTACATAATATGACGCGACGTCGCATTGCTTGTGCATGCGTTCCTTTTATGTGATTGGATGGGGGTGGGCCCTGGGCATGTACGATTACATGTCGGAAAAGTCCAAAGATGCAGACCAACGTTCCAGAAGGTTCCGGAAGTTTTGGAATAGTTCCCAGATCGAGGTTCGCAAGGTTTGGGAGGTTGTTCGCACATGGAAGGTTCCCCAAGTTTCCGGATCTGAGAGGTTCCGGAACTGTTGCAGATCAATGTTCCGGAGTTGAGCACTATCAACCACCATTATAAACCACTGCCAACCACTATGAATCATCACCAATGTGGTTTCCTGGTGAACATTCTGGGAAACTTGGCTCCATGGCGTTGTACATCCGTTCAGCTACATCGCTGCTGTTGGCGATTTCCCCGAAGCTGATGGGTCTGATCCACATCCAACATCTGATGAAGTTGGGGCTGATGAAAATAAATCAAAATTACATGTCTTACCCTTGATTCATCCGGGCCTCTTGTGGATCTCTTTCTTTCCCACAGAAACTCGAGCATCGCCTGTGGCACAAATGGCAGGCAACGGTTTGCCGTGATTTGTCCATGAATGGCTCAATGGTTTCCCTCTTTGGATGAAAAGAGGAGATACCGCATCGTCCCCGCTGCATATCCAAATGATCGGACAAGTATGAGCCAAGGTAGAGTCATCCACAGGGAAGAAGAGCAACAAATCATGGAGAGTTGTACATGAAAAACATCAGAAACGGGATCAAACGAAAAGCGAAAGTCAGTGAATGTCATCAAATTTATTTTTCAGGGTCCACGGCAAGCCAGGGCAAGATGACCCCCTTTCTCTTCAATTTATAGCAACTAGTTTTATTCTTCAATCATTTCATGGCCAAATGACAAAGTCCTGTTGCAAATGCTTCTCAACCATCTACATATTTACTACAAGCATCTAAAAGCTATCCTTCTGATCGAACCAGATATGCCTCTGGTTGTTACAACCATGGGGGGGCCCAAGTTGCAGGTAGCCTGCCATAGCCACGCGCCAAAAGCTCTGAACCACACCTGCTTTGATGGTCTTTTTGCAGTGGGCGCAGGGAACTTCCAGCGACCTGACCCACCAAGGTTGAGTGCCACGGGTGCTGTGAACATCGGGCTGTGACCACAGATTGATAGAATCGTTGCTGGTACTACAATGGAAGCTACGGAACCTAAGAAGTTTGGCAACTTGGCGTATGCTTCCGCCCAAGTGATAGCTTCTGGCCCCGTTTTGTCCCTTGCCAAAGTGATCGGGACTCTCACCTTGAGTCACTGCAGTGGGGACCAACAAAAATGTGGCTAGTCAGCTCCAAAAAAATAATAGATATCTGATATCGACAACACACAGTCGAGATCCTTTCAGCGAATCTAGCTGGTGTCGAAACCAGCAGCGGAGCCGCTTCAAGGCGCCAACAACAATGACAAGAATCCGTGCCAGCTGGATGAGAATCCCCTACGGCCCTATGGCTGAGAACCAGAAACAAAGACCACAGCTCAGATGCTTAGTCGTGAAGGGGCCATCGGTTTCGTTAAAACTTCACATGGGCTCGAGGATTGATTTGTCTGGCACATGCAAGTCCAATGAATCTCTGGTTATGCCCACTTCTGAACCAGTCAATCCCGACAAAAGATTTTACAGTCCAGGCACTTTTTGTAGCACGTCTCGTGCGCCCAGTGGCAATCCATTTGCACGCGCCGCATGCCAGTGACAATTCCTTTTCCGCACACGTGACACTTCTCCTCTTCTCTGGCGGGATATCCTTTTTGAGCAGCATGGCCCTTCACCTCCTTTCTCCCACCTAGGCTCAAAGGGATGGGGACAATGTTGAACCACCGGGTAGCCACCCATGGACATGTGAACCTACTCAACACACCCAAAGACGGCACCTATCAGCTCCATCTCTCCTTGCGATCGGAAATGCCAGGTTTGCGATCCAAGTCATGAAATCATCACCAACTTTTCGGATGAACACCTGATGCAATCTCCTTGAAGGCAGTCTCCCCTCACCTATCATAATCAGCCGACGTTGCGGCCACTGCTTCTTTGGTGCTCTGTATCAACGATAAACTGCTTGGTCCCGTACCCCTTGGTAGCCATTACCCATTCGACCACAATACACTCGTTGCGTCCCAGTTGCTGTTGCCGCCACAGAATTCTCCACTCTTCACCTACCAACCAAAGTGAATGAAAAGTAGCGATTAGTGCCTTGGCATGGTTACATGGAAACATACTTGTAGATTGTTTTCTGCGAGCACGTGAATACAATATACACGAATTACATGCGGACGAGTACATTCATGATGCAAAGCTGGATTGAGTGTAGATAGATAGACTGATTGATTGGTAGATAGATCAATGTAGATAGGTATAGATAGGCGCTTGCATGCGTGCATGCCTTTACGCAGTACATGCGTATGAACACGCATAGGTATTCCAAAAATCCAGATGTGTGTATTCAATGAGCACTGGCCCCACCGGAAATATCTACCCCACACAAAAAACTTTGCAAGAGAGTTTCTGTCGTTTTGAGGTTAGAGAAAAATATCGTAGCATCGCAGAGTATCCTCACTTTCAATCTAAAGGAGACTTGAGATCCAAGGGGGGTGAACGAAAGCTGCCGGGTTGTCAAAGAAGGGGTAACGAAGTTGGGAAAAGATGGGTTGGTAAGAATCTGATTGGTCACAAAATGTATTGGTGGGATTCTGTTTAGTAAGAAAATGTGTTGGTCGCATCTTGTTTGGCAAGAATGGGTTTGGTAAGAAAATGTGTTGGGAAAGATCTGTTTGGTAAGAAAATGTGTGTTGGTAGGATTCTGTTTGGCAAGAATCGGTTTGGTAAGAAAATATGTTTTGGTAATAAGTGCTAAGAATCGGGGTGGTAAGAGAATATGTTGGTAAGAATTTGTTTGGTGTTTTGCGTGAGATTCACGTTGTTGGCCTGCTGACCGTCCCCCCGAACCCCCAAAAGGTAAGAACTAGCTAACGCTACCCAAACTCGAGCTGCTGAACGCAGCTTTCGTGATTAGCTTGAAAGCATGTCCCTCCACTCACTCTTGGTTCGTCTTGCATGATTTGAGATATTCATGGCCAAATCATGATATCTAACCCCTGCTCGGGAGTTGTAAATAGCTACTGACACAACTGCGAATCATCTTTTTCTTGACAACTCCAGTGCAATAGATATGCCGTAATCAAAATTTACCCATCAATGCCATATCATGAGGGTAGCTGGTTGCATACGCGATTGCCTCATAATGAGCTGGTGACCACTTATGTACGAACAGTCGTATTTGGGCATATCTATCCCCTTGATTGTAGAATGATTGTGAATGCTAGCTTGGCTACTCCTGAAATATCTGGAACTTGCGGTCCCACTGATGATTGCCTTTCACGATTGGAGGTACAGGTGCAGGTTTCACATTCAAACAGAGAAAAGACGTTCAAAAAAAAACAATGTTCAGTTGGTTGATGTGATTGGCTAGGACAGGATCACTTGCATCATCCGCTGGTTCTCACCATTCATTCAACAAAGATATGGCCGATCCGTCGCTGCAAGGGACCCGTCGGCGGTACTCGTCAAACATCGACTGGGCGCAAGCGTTGCCTGCAGCACGGGTACCAGCACACCATCTGAGACCCTGGGGAGACTCCAAGGGGTTGGACCTGAAAGTTGCCATGGCCCATTCCACTCAGAATGATCATGAAGACTGTCGCCAGCCGTTGGCATTTTGTAGCCACCAACTATCCAACAAGTATCGGATCATTGGCTGCCCCAACAGGTATCTTTCAGCGAACGACAAGTTCCAACGGTAAACAAATCTGGACAGCCCGCTCTGGACAGCCCCATTTGTAGTCTATAAGGTCATGGCGAGCGCCCTCTTAACATTTGGTAACGGGTCAAGGTCCAAAACTGGCCTCCAGCTGTACTTGGATGATGTATAAGTGTGGATCCAGAAAACGATTGGATGCTCCACCTCTGAAAATCGAACGCATTGTCACTTGAGTCACTGGACCCAGCTGCACCATCCACAGATCCGATGACTGGCGAACGGCTCACGTCCAGGTACACACGAGGTCACCTTCTTGGAGGCGGTGGCTGAACCACCGTTGCAAACGGCCCATGCGCTCCTGCCAGCACATGGGAATCGACAAGGTTGTCAGCCTGGCAACTTGGTGAAACTTGGGAACATACAAAGCCACCCTTGGGAACCTCAAGTTGGGAAAGAGCACTGCTCCGGCATCCCTGTCCCAGACACATTCCTCCCCATCAAGCTTGCTGAATTGTCGAATGTGGCAGTCCGGATCCAGAAAAACAACTGTGGATAGCTATGAGAGCTACTCAACGAAGCCACCACTCCCCCCTGTCCTTGATCAAATCTTTGATGTTATCCAGAGCCGGGCGATTGACTTCATTGTATTCCTTGAAAGGCACAACAAGCTGTGAGACAGTGTCTGGAGTCTCCACTGCTGTGCATGGCTGCTTGTAGCTCTAAACTGGCCGGGTTGAAAGTCGCGCATCGAAGGTTGTCTAAGAATCTACAACAAAAACCATGAGTGACAAATGTAACACAAGGTAACCATGTGTACCCATTAGGTTGGGCAGTTGTTTTCTTGGTCATGTTGCGGCTTTAAGAACCCCCGGAACAGCTTTCCATGGTGAACAAAGACCTACCTGCCTCGGCTTAGCAATGGATGTTCAATGGTCTTCCACCAAAAAAAGACATGAAATTGAGCAATACATACAGTAGCGGACCCAAAAAGTGTAAGTGTCAAAACATGCAAACACCATTCGCAAAAAAGAGGCTCACTTGTTGTGACCAGGCCCCTGGCTCAGGTCAAGGCACAAGAAAGTTCTCGGTGGTTTCAGCGTTACAAACTTTGCAGTACATCTGGAAGGCCTCTGCCACACACCGCTGGTGCACACGCCGCGTCTTTCCGTGCCGGGTGTAGCCTCAGAAAACCAAGCCCTGTCACGCCCTGTCACACACGGGTCGCATGGCATCAACGTTGCTCAAGCAAACCTACAGGTGGGGCCAATAGCCAATAAGATACAGGGACCCCGAGCAATTCCATGAGACTTGGAGTGGAAGACAAAAATCCACCTCCTCTATCTGGCCGTTTGGTACCCCTGAAGCTCTAAACAGCGTGGTGAGCCGCCTGCCATACGGCTGTCCAACAATCCCGCTCTTGACAAACTACCATCTCGCTTTGATTGACAATCGAAGGGGAATCCTATTCATTTCAGCCCATGGCATTGGAACGCTTGAATCCGGCAAAAACCTGATCATCAAAAGCGGGTGTTTTGTACTACTTAAACATGCCGATTTCTCTTTGTGAGCTGTACAAATTATACAACTTTCGCCATTGATCTAACAGAGCTCTGACTAATCGAAAGGAACCAAACCAAGCCACCAAGAGACATTGAGTGATGTGCAGCGTCCATATACAGTAGATAACGTTGCGTGTCGTTACGTCGATACCACCAGAAAACCATTATGATGTGTAACCTCTTGCCCTTGGCAGTAAACACCGTAGCTGTTCTGTATAAACCTATAAAAATCTGCGCTCTAAATGTATGGTAACATATATAGACAAATACATAGGTATTCTATAAAAGCACGTGTTGCCATACTTTGAAAGATGCAGACAGAAACAACGCACATAGAGGTGCATATGAAAAGATGAACTTGTTTACAGGACTCCACATGCGTGTGTGTGTGTGTGTGTGCGTGTGTAAATATATGACATACCCTGTCTTTGAAGTCATCAAAGCTCCAAACCGGACTGTAGCGCAAATGCCAAGAAGCAAACTGCCATGTTCTTTCCAGACTCTTCAATCAGCTTCCCACCTCAAATCTAGAGATGCGGCATGTGGATTCAAGAATTGCGCATCCATCTCCAGAGCGAAGAAAAGTTTCAAAAGACCCTGCAATGAGAGCACTGTGAAAGGTTTCAGTTTCAATCATTTCAATCGTTTCAATCTCTTGCACAGCACTGCACCCACGCAACGCCACTGGAACCCGCGACCTGCCGCGCCCCAAAAAAGACCACAGTGGTTCCCACCATCCACCATCCACCATTCGCACACCGCACCGCTTTCCAGCTCTTGGAATTCCGCACCAACCCCAAAGGTACCTTCAGCCACCCTGCTCTACGCGGACCAGGCACAGTGAGGACACATGTCACAGCCAGGATGGCAGAAGGCTCCCACCAATTCTTGTCCGTTCTCATCAAGGCCACGGTATTTGCGCATGCGCCGGCTGTTGCCCAGGCAGACCCCACCACAACCTGCAGCAACTGTCAACGGTAGTCCAGCTGGTGTAGCGGGAGAAACTGGAGCCATTGATGGATGAAAGAACATGACATATCAACATATCGCAACAAGATCTTGCCCCGTTCTAAAATCCACAAAGAGACACTATCCCAAGACTTGTCGCTAGTGGAATTTGGGTGTGTGGGATCTCAATTTGCAGACGAACCCGGAGTTTGATGGCCCATTGCAGGACTGGAGACCGAGTAGCGACAGCTGGACTGCCTGATTGTGATGACTACCCTCCTTGGGAAGATCAATCGGCCGCCAATGTAAGCCAAATCAAATCACAGAACGTCCGCACCGATTTGCCAGAAACCCCATGACTTGAGTTTTGTCATGGTAGTCCCTCATGGTCATAGCTGCAGCCATCCAAAGCTCAACACCGCTCAACTGCAACCCAGCAGCCAACGCACACGCGCGGTCTAACCACGTCGAACACGTCGCTCGTTTCCGTGAAATCATGAAGCGTCAAGCGCCCACGCTGCCCCACCAGCAGGGAATCGATGTCTGCATGCTCCTGAGCGGCAACGCGAACTGCTTCAGCCTAACTGGAGATATACTGGATGGATCTTGAGGGTGAGATGGCCCTTATCCCTTGTACAGATGGCGCTGTGCCCAACGAACTGCCGCTGGCTTGCTGGATGTGAAGTCCTGCCAACCGTCTGGCTCGGTTTACCCCAACAAATCTCCACGAGGTCATCAAGGCCAAAGAGACATGGTGACTCAACCTACATTGCTAGAACAAAGAACTGGGTGTCTCCACCTTACTCGAAAACCACTAGTCTTACCTTGCTGGAAAAACGCGCGCTCGACAATTAGAGTTGTTTCTGTTTTCAATCGAGAAGTTACATGTTTATACATTCATACATGCTCTAGGTGTTAATCTTATTGAATGTGTCTTCCATCTCGTTCCAAAATGCCTGCATCATTCTCAATGCATCCACACAACACCATTTCTTGGATGGTCATCTGCGAGCCTGACCTGGGACCAACCCAAACCTGGATTGGCTTCGTCCCGTCTTTGTCATGTTCTGAACCCACATGAGTCATCATGAGTCAACATTAATCATTCAAATATCTTCAAATCACTTGATCTCTGCTTTGCAGGCTTGCCTCCCAACCACGTTTTTTGGGTGAGATGGGTGAGATGGGTGAGATGGGTGGCTACCAACGATGGACCAACAATCAAAATCCAATGGACCAATCCCAAACAGCTTACGATTCTCATGGAACATCCTCACATAAAACCTCTGCTGCTGAGCGGCGGCCCCTCTCAACTGAGCGCAGAAGTTCATGGCGCTCATGACTCCGCTGTATGCGTGGAGCCCGTGCGCTACGCCCATGAGGCGATGTGCCTCGTTGAAGATGGTAGACCTCACGGGCCCCTCCGTGAACGTCCAAGGCTGACAACAATGAATGGCATTTGCACGTGTGTACCTACATATGTGCGTGTGTATCTAGTAAAGAAATATGTATATGCGTACACACATATTTGTGTATATATATATATGTATGTATGCACATGTATTCATATATGTGTGTTGTAAACAAATTTTATATATATATATATACCGTATACACCCGAATAGTTTCTAAAGGCTAAAGACCTGGAGCTACTTTGATACAAATGATTTGACTGCGACAACGAACATCGAGGGCACCAAAGAGCTTGGTTCGAGGCCGCACACACGGACATGACCCGCACGCCTGTGGCCCCGATTTTTGACACCATCGTCCACCACCAAGCACAACCTGCGGGCCCAAAGCTCCAACCGCGTCGCTGTGACCATGGGGAATCGACCATTCTGCAAAGTGGAGGCAGTTGTTCAACAGGGATTGCTTCGTGAGTGGCAAACACACAGGTTCAACCACTTCATACAAATCTTCTCAAGGCTGGCTGTTTGAGTCACCCAGAAAAACACCATGCGCTGAGTGAAGCTACACATTTGACGGCGAGATGAAGCCAAACGCCAAGATGAGCAACAGTAGACTGAGGAGTTTGAGTAAACCTCGGGAATGGAAATTACAGCCAGAGCCCCAAACTTGTACAGCCAAACAGCCAACGAGACCTATAGATTTTGGGTAATAGTAAGGATCAGCGTCCATAAACAATTCTACCTTAAAAAGCAAAATCAAATACCAAGAATAGGCATCTGTAACGAAACCAGCAACGGACTTGCGCCTGCATCATTTCAATGTAGTTCCAAGCAAATGTTTGGGACGTGATTTTCCTATGATGAGCACATGTGGGATCCAAAATATCCCAGAGTCTCCAACACTTTTTGCTAATCTCCGGAATTATTGCAGTCAAACTGACCTTTTCTAAACAATGCGCAACCATAAATGCATCAGGCATTTCGTGTCCCAGAAGCAACACTTCGAGAGGAGTCATGGGCCCAAAGCAGCAGTTCTCGGCAACAGAGTCCTGAGAGCAGGCTCGCAACTGCGGTGTGAGATCCTGGATTTTACATCCCCTTTGAATTCCTCCCAAAACCAAGGTTAGAGCTCACAAATATTGAACAAAAGCACCATGACAATGCAGTTTGAAATTACATCAGAATGGCGGACGTAAGTAGGCTTTGCGAACACGTTGAGATGCAACTAGGCGATGCTTGCCTCTTAAGAAAAGAACAAAAACACAAATCCAATGAAATGGTGACCACAAATTCCACAGATTTTCGCCATCAGAGATGCATATTTCTCCACTCATTGGATCATTCCTGGCACGTTGGGGTGTCCTGCTGGGTCAGGAAAGCGCTGGCCCGCGCGCTGGGCCCCGTCATCTCCGCATCTTTCACGTCAAAGCTCAGCTTCCAGCGGACTTCCTGGCGCTTCTTCGCGTTCGGGTTCCGCATCTCGGAGCGCTTCCTGGGAGCAGGTACCGGCAGGTGCCCGCAGAACAGGAGACTTTTTTACAAAGAAAACTTCTCTGCTTCCAGCTTATCTCAGGCAAATTGGCCTCTCACCTCTTGCACAGTTGCCTCTCTTCAACTGATTTCTTCGAGTTTTTCCCTGTCACTGAAGGGACCTATCTCAATCTTACCTCTCGCACCACCAGCAGCTGAACTTGTCCCAGATTCCCAGTATCCAGAATCTGCTGAAAGCGGTCCAAAGAAACCAAGCTGGGTGACACGTGCGAGTCCAAACCCAGCTTCCCAGCTGCATGGCAATGCAACTGCTCCGCGTAGCACAAGGCCTTGCCTCATCTTCAGATCAGTCTTGTGGGTGGCCATCAAACCAAAATTGCGCATGTGCCATGATTGAGAATCCGAGTTGCCAATCCAACCTGATCCGTTTAGTTTTGCCGAAAATCAGTTTGGCGTACAACAAACAAGCCCGCGCCCTCCGAATCGTAAGATCCTTGGTCGCCCCTCACTACCCAAGCTGGGCCTTTCATGGCCTTCCCCCCGTTTACAAGTACACAAATATCAAATCTGACCTCCATCCCAGTCTGCCCTGGGGGTGGTGAAGGTTTGGGTTTCCACGTGGAAAATGCCAACCCCCGGCAATTCGCAGCCAGTTGCATGGCACCAGTGGCTGGAACTTCCCCAAGGGCGACCGCAAGTAGTTGATGGCTTCCTGGTTCGAGGAGTGAACGGCTGGCTGTGCTTGTGATGTGTTTCTGCATCGGCAGAGTTCCATTCTCTTGGCCGGTTTTCTATGCACCAAAGTGCATCTAATGCCAATGACCGTGGGAAAAACCTATGATGTCTCTTTCATGGCGCGAGAGGTGAGGGGGTGGAGTTGGTTGGGTTGGGATGGGGTTGGGGTCGGTTGGGCTGTTGGAGTCGTGGGGTGGCGGTGAAGTCGTTGGTTGCTTGGTTGCTTGGCTGCTGGGTTTCTCGTTTCTTGGGTTGTTTTGGAGTTTCGGTTGGTAGGTGGTGGTTGTTTGAGTTGTGTGGGGCGGGTTCAGGAGCTCTGGATGGCTGAAGAAGTTTCTAAATGCATGCACAACCAGCGAACTGACCAATAACCAGCCAAGTAATCCATCCAATAAGCCGTTAAGCAACCCCCTATGTTGTTTGGTTCCCCGAATCTTCCAACGTTTTTTGAGGGGGACCGGCAACACATCGTATGGCAGGGTTTACCTACAGCAACGGTGAGCATCTAACCATGGTCCTTGAGCACTGCTGATCCCTCACGGAGTATGAGGTCGTTGGATGGGAGGTTCACCGTGGATGTCTGCGGATCGTACCACTTCACCCAATCTTCCAACATCCTGCGCTGCGAACCGTGCTGTGATGAGCTTGATGAGTTGGCGCCTTTGATGCTTAGAGTTGTCAAGGGAGGGACCCAACAAAATTCCCCAAGCAGGGCCATATTGAGTCAGGCCACCGACCCTGGCGAAAATTCCATGGTCCATGTCCTTATCACCCTCCGTCATATCTGCACCGGACCACCCCAAGCTGGCCTGGCGAATCTGCTGGGATTGCTCCTTACACCGTTGTGAAGGCGCAGCAACTCCTCTTCAAAGACTGAGATGTACGGGTACTTCTTGGATGGTTCATGAATCTGCTGCATCCAGTAATATGCATCGTATTCTTGGTCAATGCGCTCCTCACAAGCAGCAGCTGTGCTTTGTTTGGTGATGCTAAGCCATTGACTGGGGGGAGTCAGTGCTATCACAGGCTAGGATCAACTTTGGAAATTCCCCGTAGAAATTGTTGAATGAATGGGAGTACCATAGATCCAAACACCACCCATATGTACCAATAAATCACCAGCTAATCATTATAAATAAAACCAGCGGTGGTATCTCGACAGTCACCATCCATCAACCACCATCCAGCAACCAATAGTGTCCATTAGGATCCAGGGGATTGTTCATACGAATAACCATGAATGAACCATCTGCTGAACTGCAACTGCTGATCAGCAAGCTGGTTTACGGGCTGATGGGGATGATCCAGAGTGGTTGATGGTGAATCATGTTCTGGCAAAGAATACTCAAGCAATGGTTACAAGTAAGCTCAGAAGTGACTAGTGTTTTTTTTGGAATTTAAGTAATGGTTGATACTGGCTATTTAGGGTGAATAAGGTCATGATGGTGAGTAGTTGTTTGTTCATGGTCAATAGTCCGAATGAGAAAGGTCGAGCAAGGGTTGACAAACGCCGCTTATGGTAAGAAATTGCCATTTTGGAGTTGATACTGCACATGGTGTTTTCATTATATAATTATGCTTGATCCGATCCTGTGTGCAATTTTCCTAAATGCTTCTTTCAGCTCAGCAACAGCTTGCAGTCCAAAGCCCCCTGCTTCCGAGCGTCAGCTTTCAACTTGAAGCGGGATCGGGGCTCCTCAACGCAACGTCACACCGCTCGGTGCCTTGAGATGTTGAGTGATCTTTAAACAGTTCCTTTGGCACACCAACCAGTTTGAATGCAAATGCCATGGACATCTCGGAAAATTGGGGCCACGAAAAAAGGAACGTTGCGGTTCGATGCACGTTGGCGGATGTATCTAACCAAACACTTCGGCTTCCTTCGCCTGGCCGGGTTCCCCATTGGTGCATGAGCGCCACTGGCCTGGTGTGCAACATAAGTTGGCAACCCCAAACACTAGCCAGTTCAATCACAACTGTTGCATTTCATCACTGATATTGGGACGACAACCAATAGTGGCTTTGTGATGGGAATGCAACGAGGTTATCTTTCAACTGATTCATTCTGTTAGCTCTAGTGATTGTAGGTCATTCCCAGCAACACACTAAATACATTGAACTTCTGCTAGCCCATTCAATATTGGAAGTTGACCCCGATCCTACGAAGCATTTGTGGGTCGCCCAAGCTTGTGGCCTTTTGGTTGACCCCCAAACGTCCTCTCACACCGTACCTGTGCCCTCCCCGGTCCTGTACAACGAAAACGCCCTTCACCACCTTCACGTCGGTAGCCATGCCAAGGATCTCTCGAATGGGCTGTTTAGAAAACATAAGAGATGGGTCTTGACCCATCAACATCTAGCCATAGGCCTCAGGGGGCTCAACTTGGAGGCTACAATTCATAGGCATAAAAAATAACATAGGTTCTTTCGGCTTTTGGAGCATATGAGTCGTCCAATTCTAAGGAGGATATTTTACCGGGGGGATCATCAGTGTGTCATTCCCAGTGGTGAAATTGTGACACGTGCAGATCTCTCTTGCGTCTGAATCTCTTGACAGGTGGCTGTAATCAGCTTGAGATTTCATGGGCAACGGGATTCACAGGATGAGTACTGTGAAGTACCCAAAGATCAGCAGGCACAAAACTATCTGTGAAAAATCCAAGACTTTCATGGAGATTCCACTTATTTTGAGCATACCCGACAGTCCACTATTTTGCCCTCATCGAGAGGGTCAGCTTGAGGACGCAGTTGAAAGGCATTCGTCATGTTAGGGCTCTCATTTGAACCATTGCTGTCCAGTTTGTGACTGTGACCCCCAAGCTATTCAGATGGTTAGCAGGTCAGGTCGACTCGACTTGGAACCAAGGGCTATAGGCTGTGTATACAAAGGTCATGGCCATTCCCAAACTTCTTTTCCAGCAACCTGTTGCCACCTGTCGTTGCTTGTGCTGTGATCACAGCAGCACACTGATCTTTCAAAACCATGACACGGCTACAGTAAAAAAAAGATGCTGGGAGACTGCCTCAAAATTCTGACTCCAAAGCAAACGAAATTTTGCTCCAAGTTGAAGTATTTGTCAGGTGTTTGAGGCATTCCCAGGTGAAAGACAGAAACTATTCGACAAAGCTCTGGCTCAGTCTCACTGCCCTCAACATTTGGATTGTGGTACATTCTGGTGGTGATAGCCAAAACAAAGTTGCTCCATGAATTTGCCGCTGGCAAGGACTTTGACTATCGATACTATTTCCATTAGCACTAACAAAATAATGACAATACATAGTAGTAATGGTAGCAGTGCTGGTGGTGGTAGTAAATTTCACGTAAATTCATCAATTGACCGACCCTGCTATTTTGACACAAAAGCATTCGCTATCTCTCTTGCTGTGTGGCATCTGTAACTTTGCCAACCAGGCATCTACACTACCCATAGGTTTGCATGTGTGGGCAACTGCCAATGGATTTGGGGAACGAAAAGGATCAAGGCATGTTGGCGGCTCCAACGAGAAAGAAGTGATTACCGAATCAATTCCATATGTGTTCAATCAATTCCATGTTCGGAAGGCTCAGCAAGGCCATGCCAGCAGCTCGGTACGCCCCCCAAGCAAGGGCCAGTGTACGGCAAAAGGATCCAAGAAAGACGGCACCCCTCTACCTGGAGGTCCCGGCAACCTATGGGCTGAGTTCTCCAGCACCCCAACTGTTTCTTGGTGGTTTGGGTCGGTGGTTTGCAATCCGAGTGATGCCTTCGTGTTGCCTAATACCTTGCTTCATCTCAGTGAGTTTTCTCATTGATGAGCCTTGCAAAGCTCCTATTTGGCAACTGCAATCAACCCATGGCTGTTCGATTCTCCGCCGGTGGATCTTTCAACTCCGCAGCGACCAAAAAAGATTCGTGCGACTCATGTTTCTTGTTGAGGGATTTCCACATTTCAACTATGATCGTCCTGACCATTGCCTTTCAGCGCAGTGGATTGGTTGTAGCAAGGGAACTCATACCCTCAGGGCATGTCCATGGTCATGGTGAACCACCAGAAATATTGTCAGAGCTCCTGTGACCCGCCAAACCAAGCGAAAGCAATCGATCATCGTTCTGACAGTAGAGCCCTTAGTGGTTAGTCGCACTTCATGGGGCTTTATCGGGAGGCCAACAACACTGACAAGTTGACGAAACTTTTCGGTCACTGCGAACCTATGCTTTCGGACAGATTTGTTGGACTTCACTCACGCTTTCAACCCCAGGAGTTTCGCCAGCGCATCGAAGTCCAAGCCAAAGATCACCTCGCACTGAACACGACCAGAATCCGATCGAACAAACAAACAAACAAACAAACAAACAAACAAACAAACAAACAAACAAAGGAGCAAACGAGCAAACGAGCAAACAAGCCAGCAAGCCAACAAGCAAACGCATCATCAACAACAAAAGCAATGGTGGGAAAACAAAATACTCAGTGCCAACATCTGCCATTGCTTGTTCATGGTGAGTAAGTGAATCAATGGCAACAAGAAAAATATGACAGCCAGAACGCATGGGACGATATGGCAACAATAATCATTGGGTACTGACAATGTGTGCTCCCAATTTACAGGACGTTGGGTATTCTCAGGCATAGTTGGCGTAAGTCAGCATTTCTCTACATCATTCCTCTGTGTCATTCTCAAGTAACCAAGGTCTGTGTGACTGCTAAGCTGTCAGAGGAATGGGCCGTATGATGTCCCCAACGATAAGTGTCAAGCCCCCAAAACTTTCAAAACTTCTTGAGAGGCATTGTGCAGTTGCCGAGAAAAATCTGGGACAAAGACCAGTCTGCTGCAAATGAGAAAGGAAACATAAACAGAGCAGAAAGTGTTTTCACCTACTTTTTATGATGAGTGGCAGAAACGAGAAAATGAAACTCCTTATCCCCTGCCATCCTGGTGGACCAACAGGTGTTCCGTATCAGAGAGTCTGAACCCTCGGACCGTTATCAACCGAACCGTGGTAGTAATATATACACAATAACAATAGTAACAATGCTAAGAATGATTAATTGTAGCATTAAAAAATATATACTAAGATTAGTAACAATAAATATAAACTGTTCTCAACCGGAAGGTTGAATCTTTGCTAAGTGGCAATGGCCAGTGTCACACATGCAGCGCTGATCAGTTGCTGTTTGCTCAGCGATTCCTGGCTCGGAGCCGAATCAATGGATCACCAACCATCACCAGCTGAGTCATGATTCACCAAGCATTCACCGTTGTGGACCATCCCAAAGCACACAACCTGCCCCAAGAGTTACCATGACTCTGGATGAGCAATGATGCTGAATCGTTCTCTTCTCAGATGAGCGGCTTCATAGAGCCCTGATTTTGGAGCGTAATTCTATGAGCTGCTTGGATCCATGTTCTCACTCAATCTACTTGGGCTTCTGCAGATGTCGGTGGCATACAATTAGATCAAGTCAGAGATGGACAAGAGCATGTTTGCCTTCTTCAATTCCCTCACCTGTCTTCAACGCTGTCTGCGGACAGTTCTGTCCAACTACCTACAAAGTGATTTGGAAGATGCCCATGCGCATGCGTTGTGCAATACATGCGTTGCACCTCCCTCTTGCCTTCAAACTATGTTTGTTGTTGCTATTTCTTAGATCACGGATACCCCTGATAACTTTGGACAGTCCTATGTATCAATAGTTCTGTCAATATGTCGCACGGAGCTCAAGTCATGAATCTCTCTAAAATTGCCCATGGGAGGATCCATTCAATGATAGTTGTCTATGTAGACCATACACTTGTGTGTGTGTGTATATTTATGTGTATATGAATGTAAATATATACATATAAAAATATGTGTATATATATATATATATACACATATGTATTCATCTATCTATCTATTTATCTATCTATTTATCTATCTATTTATCTATCTATTTATCTATCTATTTATCTATTTATTCATTCATGTTATCAGCATGTCTGTGTGTTGTGCAGGCTCTCCTTGAACAACACGGTGATCAGCACAGCACCGAAGACGGTGTAGATTCCATTCTCGACAGTGGAGATCCTTAGGGCTGCGCGGCGCTATGAAAATGCCCCTGGCTCGCCCAGCAACCATGGGATGACGCTTGCGAACGGTAACCTGATGATGATCATTGCTGGTTAATAATGGTTAATAATGGTATAATGCTTAAGATTGGTTGATCATGGTTGGTTTATAATGATCATTCCTGGGAACGTACCCCTGCGCAGCACACATAAGTCTATGGATGGTACTCCTCACTGGAGGATCCGAAAAAGGTGAATGGAAATCAAACTTGAACTACCAATGTATTTGGGTGGTAGCCCCCGGACCCACACCCAAGTGCATAATGATTTGTTTGGAACTTCTTTCTACAGTCTACAGTCCAAGAATACGCCTTTGGAAACCAACGAAGAGCGGCTGCTTTGACCACTGACCACTGAGTGACCACTGATCATCTGGACATAGCTCGATGAATCATTGGTACCTCCATAAAGATCCAAGAAAGACAACTTCGCGACCAATCCATGAAGGCGTGTGGTCATACTCATCCGAGAGGACTCTAAATGTTAGATGCCATGATGTGTCTCTCTACCAACTCTGAATGTCAGACTTTAGCACTGCCTGGCACATTGACCCACGTGCAACCTTCAAACCCAACGCAAAAAGCATTGATGGCTGGCTAGCTAAGAGGATCATAGCCAGCTACTGGTGGTTGTCAAACATTCCCTGCAGCATGTCACACCAAGGGTCAGGGCCCCGGAGTAGCCCTTGTTCTCCTGCGCAAAGGCAAAGGTGCTCAACATCCCTCCAATGCCACTGATGATGCCACAAATCACGGTGCCCAGCAACAACCACCTGACACAAACGGCAGTGGAGGGTGTGACTGGCGCAGGGGAAAAACAAACTTTTTATCTACAATCAAAATATGTGTATAAAGATAATTTGCTTGTCCGGCTAAGTGACATAATTGCGAATGATTGGTTGTTTACATTCGGAGGTTTGAGCCATCATGTCCTATCACCAACTAGTTTCCGTGTTAGAAAAGTGGCGAGATTTCAACAAGAGGCAACTTGAACATGATTTTGGAACCGGCGAAAGCGGTGTCCTGAAGTGGTGTACCCAAAGATGTTATGCTTCTGTGAGGATCATGACTTGGGAGGGTTGTGAGTGTCTTTGCGTTCAGAAAGCCAGATTTCACTATATATATATACAAGCAATCCTTTGATTTTTTTCTGAATCTTACACACAAGATGTACTTACAAAATGGTTTCTGTTCGTAGTTGGATTATTTCACCGTGTTTCTGAGTGGTTTCCGTTCCTGTTTCTTCGCCACATTCAGCTCTCGAATCTGAGACCGAACGTTGGAAGCCATAGATCTTCAGAAGGTCAGAATGTATTCATGATATAAGATTATGCAAGCTGCAAGAGAAATCTATCTAGTTCATCAGAAATGTCATAAGATCAATGGTTATGAATTCTGCAGAAGATCGTAAATCAAGTAGAGAACTCCTTCAAAATCTGAAAATTGGTTCGGCTTGAATGTTTGATGCTAAATCAATCAAACCAAAACCTTCCGAAAGGATCCCAGGTCACCCGATGCCTTGAGTGCATCTCCGTTTTCCGAACCCTGAAAATCGTATGCTTCAAAACATCTCAAACCAGGCACTTTGCGGGAGTTAGGATCACCGAGTGAGCCGCCACCCAAACGCCTGTGACATTCCCTTAATGTTGGTTAGTTGAGAACCACAATGATGGAAATAAATCGTACATCCTACGTAGTTGGTAGGAGGCCCTGTGGTTCGTCACATGACTATTTCATTCCTGCATAAGCCCAGCCAATGGATGAAACCATGAATCAGTTGATACCGTGTCGAACGTGGTTCTCTGAGGTTTTTCGTAGACACAACGGGCAGTGAATGATCAACCTGAGATCCATGGTATCACATGCAGCTACAGCCTTCCGGTCGATCCCAGATCACCTGAAGGATACATCTTGTAGCGATGCACGGCGCTCTGTGGCATCGCTGAAGAGGACCCGAAGCAGCGGAACCACTGTGGTAGACAACATGTAGACGAAGTACGTGCCTGAAACCGAACTCGCAAAACAACCCGCAACGAATGCTTATCTTCAAGATCGAATGTCTATGAGAACATCGCGGATCCAAGGGAATATATATACATCGAACCTAGGGTCCAGTCAACAATAGTTCATATCTACCTTATCTACCCATACTTTTATGACGCAATAGGGGTATTGCCGAAGCCCCGATCCTTACGGTATCATCCAAGCCAGTGAGGCAAAAAGAACACTGGAGATCAGTCGAGATCTGCGGGAGTCACAGCAATCGGTCAGGACCAACAAGCAGAATGGGCCATCAAATAACAAGCAGGATATGTGGCTATGGGTCAATATAAACCAACCGATAATGGGGGATAATGACCAATATAATAGTAAGGGAAACAATGGTTAATGATAGGGGAACCAGGGGTACGGGGTTTTGACCCACAGCCATGTGCCAACAAGCAGAATGTATAAGCAGGATGGTCATACACCATGAAATAACAAGCAGGATATGTCACGGCGCCATCATGGTAGAGAGGTATGAAAGTGATGTTGACAAGGGACGTCCCTGATCAAAAAATGTCAGTTCAACAAGCAGGCTATCAAGGGATCGTTCCTTGATGACTCTGGAATGGGAACATCACAACAGCAACCAAACACCCAACTGTGATAGAGTATAGGGTCACATTGTTTGCAACTCTCCCTGTCAGTTCGACCAACCACCAAACAGTGTTCATAAAAAGAAGTGCGTGGCTACTAACACCATTTGGGTGTTTCTCAAAATAGGGGTACCCCAAAATCATCCAGTGTATTAACCATGTACAATAATAAACCAGCCATTTTGGGAGTTCTCTATTTTGAGAAACACAACGATTCCCATTTTGGGAGGATTCCTTCTACAAAAAGAAGATCATACACAAAGGTACATGTGCAACCAGCTGCTATCATGCGTGCCTGCATCCATGCATCTCAGGGTCCCATGTGGGATTGTTTCACGAGTGAGCTAGAATGGCTGTTGCCCATAGTCGTAACCGTCATAGACTCATAGATGATCTCCGCATAGATGGAGTTGAGCATTGAATCTAGCCAAAAAACATGGCGCATATCTGCAAAATGACTTGAGACTTGATAATATGTATCTGTTGGGTTGGTTTAACATGTAGAAAATGCAACAAATCTACACGCCAAAAAAACATGTGGATGGACGTCCCAACATGTTGACAATTCCGTTGTTCATTTTGGGATTCGCACAAGCACTACAGTGGAGACCAATGCTACTCAACACTCCAAAAGCTATGTTTCGAGCATGCGGATTCCTTTGCTTCTGCTTCCTGAAACAAATATATGGGAGTTTTGGGAGTGGTTCAGGAGCAGAAGCATGGCAATGACAGGCTCCCACTGTCTCCCACTCTGCCAGGCTGCATGCCGTCCATTCTCCTTTCTGCTCATCGGTGCTTCCATGCACTCCAATCTGAGGCAACAGCGGCACCGATCTTCCCAGTACTGGGCTACAAGCCAATTTATGCAAGATTGGTGCCCACATTGGAAATATTTGGAAATCAAGCCGTTGTGTGACTCCAACTCATCCCATTCGCAAGTGCCAAAGAGTTCCGTAGCAAAGGGTTCTGAGTTGGCAAGTGTATCTATCGGCTATCTATACATCGCATCAGCATCCAGTGTTAGTGGCAGTGGAGCTGCGATGCGGACGACCTGTGTCGCTCCCTCTCAGCTCTGGCGGTGAGATCGACTGGAAATTCAATGGCTATATGATCTACATCTGACCTAGATGTAGCATGATTTAGCTACTGCAGATAACAAGATAAGCTATCTTATGCCATCTTCTATCATACTGGATTGTCTACATCTTTCGACCACAGGGCACCCACAGCTGCAGAGGGACCTTCTTCCCCAGCGGGCCAAAGCCCCAGCAGGTTCCAGCGACCACGGCCAGCGCCACCGCTTGCGCTCTGAAGCGTGTGGGCGCGACCCTTGAATCGTCGCAATCGCTGCTGGAGGTGTCCTTTGCCGTGGTTCGAAAGGTCGCGAAAGGTCGGATTCATCGTGAAAAGCTTTGGCAAGTACTCAAGCCTGCAATCTCACTTCAATGAATCTAAGCTGCCAGCTTCTCTGCAATTTCCGGATGGGTTTCCAAACATTTCTGAGCAACAAATGTTCATCTAAATATCAAGTTCTTGCTTTCGTCTGCGTCTTTTGTCAAAGTAATTTTGTAAGGCGCACATGTCATTTTGTAAGGGCGGCATTTTCGATGTTGGTTCCGATGTGAGAGTGCCTGAAAGCATCAGAAAACCATTTTGCAAGATTTGCAAGGACAACCAACCCATCTTCAACATATCTTTATGCACCGTTGTGCAAACGAGCGAAGAAACCCAGGTTCCCACAAGAATTCAACACGATTCAGATAGAACGGTCACTTCCCATCCGGTAATTCAATGGGCATCGAAGTGGATGCGAGGGTTCAACATATCCAACATCACCCCCAATACAAGCCAACAAAATGGCATTGGGAGTTTGGGTAAGTGGTACTGCAAAAATAGAATGGTTGAAGTTGCGATAATGGCGCACAGAGCTTTGCGAAACCAGACCTCAAAATGACTTAGGCCAAACTCTACTCATAGGCCAGTACGATCGTTCTCGTTCCCCCTTTCTTCCGAAAACTTGATCCTGCCAACGGGGGGGTCCAATGAGATGAGCTGTGTCAAAAACCATGAAGGCCGCACGTCTCATTCGAAGCTCCGCTTCTTGCAGACTTGGACAGCTGCAGACAATGGTGTTGAAATCCAACAACCCGCGCATACCCTCGCACTGGATAGACAATTGGTATTTCCGTGTGATAGTTCATGGGAGTCTGTACATACGGAAATCAAATCTCGGGATGCTCACCTACCAAGATGTTGGGATGTTGGTAGGTTTTGATATTCAAAGATCTCCCGTAGGTTTCTTTCACCCGTGGGCGGGTGTCATCATATTGTGTCCAGTCCTCCATGGTCGTCCAACCAACTAGGTTGTCAGCTTTATCACAAAGGGCCCATGATGGCTTGCCACGGTGGCTAAACTCACCACTAATCGCCATTATTGTTGATTAGCATCACTGAGCATCATCAACCATGGCATGGTCATGAAGCATCATCACTAGCCATCATCAATCATCATTAACTATCATGAATTAACCACTACTAACGACTATTTACCACTACTTGCCACTATTAACCATCATTAACCAGCTCATTCGCCATCCTGCCATCCTTGATGAACCTTCCCAGTTCATAGCCCAGGCTCCATTCGTGCTCGAGGGGCGGGCTGACCTTCGCAGTCGTCATTGCCTTCCATTCCTGGGGTGCCAGGGAACATCCCGTGAGGGTCGTGGGGTACCTTTCCTGATGACAAAACGTAAATGGGCTGGCAAGTGTTTGTCTACAATTGCATACAAGGTTAACAATAGTTTTTAAACGCTAGTTTAAAGATTTTTTGATAACCAATAGATAATCAACAATGGTTGGCTAATGATCTCTGTAGATGGTTTATAGCTGGTTAAACGGGAAAGTGAGGTTGATGGGCAAACAATGGTTTGGCTGAAAACCAATCATGGGAGATGTTAGTGTTGGTTCTTCAACTCTTCCAAATGTTTAGCAGTGTTCGCAATGTTTGGCTAATGATGGTTCAGAAGCAACAGGAATACATCCAAACTGGGTGAGGGTTTGATGCCTGTGCTATGGTCAAATCTTGATGGCAGGAGGATCAGTTCAGCAGCCAATCTCGTTGGTGGTTTGAGCTTGAGCCCTTTGGAAAACATTACTGAACCAACCAACCATCCCCAAGAACCAAAAAATGATTGAAGCCATCAACCAGCAATCAATTGAAATGATACATCAATCCAAGATCAATCTTAGACGTGTGAAGCGGTTGTGTGTGTGCTATTGGCTGCTTATCGCAAAGCTGGAGGTCGGCAAACGCCACCGAGGATCCAAGACTTTGTGCCTTGCGTTCACTGAGCTGAATCGAGACGCTGGGATTCGAAGGGTTCGAAGTCATTGAGCCATTGTTGGACATGCCCTCCGCTGTGGCAACGCTGCTCTCGCTATCGCTGTCGTCTTGGCTCACTTCCTGGGTTGCAAAGGTCAGTCGGCTGCCACCCGGAGATACGGCAATCAGGAATCCTAGTAGAAATTACACCAGCATAGACCCCAGATAGCGAGCGCATTGCGCACAAAAACTTCCAAGGTGTGTACCATAAACTTGTGTTTTGAATTGCAGACAAAGCGGAGACAAAGGGAAACAAGCCCAGGCAAGCATGAAGGGAGACAAAAGCCAACAAACCAAACATGAAGGGAAACAAGCATGAGCAGCGGCAGAGCATCTGCAGAGCAGCCGCAAACAAAGCGCCGATCCAGAGCCACAAGGGAGACAAAGAGGAGACAAAGAGGAGACAAAGGGGAGACAAAGGGGGGACGCAGGGGAGACAAAGGGAGACAAGCATGAGCAGCGGCAGAGCAGCGGCAAACAAGCCGCTGATCCAGAGCCACAAGGGAGACAAAGGGGAGACAAAGGGGGGACGCAGGGGAGACAAAGGGAGACAAGCATGAGCAGCGGCAGAGCATCTGCAGAGCAGCCGCAAACAAAGCGCCGATCCAGAGCCACAGGGAGACAAAGGGGAGACAAAGGGGAGACAAAGGCAAGACAAAGGGAAACAAGAATGAGCAGCGGCAGAGCAGCGGCAGAGCAACGGCAGACAAAGCGCCGATCCAGAGCCACAAGGGAGACAAAGGGAAGACAATTAAAGGGGAAACAAAGGGGAGACAAAGGGGAGACAAAGGAAAGACAAAGGGAGACAAGCATGAGCAGCCGCAGAGCAGCGGCAAATAAAGCGCCGATCCAGAGCCACAAGGGAGACAAAGGGGAGACACAAGAGAAACAAAGGGGAGACAAAGGGAGACAAGCATGAGCAGCGGCAGAGCAGCGGCAAACAAAGCGCCGATCCAAAGCATGAGCAGCGGCAGAGCAGCGGCAAATAAAGCGCCGATCCAGAGCCACAAGGGAGACACAGGGGAGACAAAGGGGAGACAAAGGGAGACAAAGGCGAGACAAAGGCGAGACAAAGGCGAGACAAAGGGAGACAAACATGAGCAGCGGCAGAGCAGCGGCAAACAAAGCGCCGATCCAAAGCATGAGCAGCGGCAGAGCAGCGGCAAATAAAGCGCCGATCCAGAGCCACAAGGGAGACAAAGGGGAGACAAAGGGGGAGACAAAGGGAGACAAAGGCGAGACAAAGGGAGACAAACATGAGCAGCGGCAGAGCAGCGGCAAACAAAAGCGCCGATTCGAGGCCCTACCATTGAAAAGTAAAAACCCCTTATAGCTTGTCAGCTATCTGGGGAAAAAGAACCTTAAAAACATGGCATGGAATAATAGTGAATTTGTATTAACTACAGTAGTATAAAGTAGTTACTTTAAACTATAAATCATAAATACGGTCCAATCGTCGGTTGCCGATAAATTGTACAATGGGACTCTGCATTCCGAGGCAGTCCATTCCCATTCCAACCCCTCCGCAAACCAGTGCTTCCCAATTGAACCCACCGACGCCAATACCTATCAACAGGACTGTTCTACCTGAATGGATCATGATTTGCAAGCATCGGTCAGCCCAAGCGAGTGTGGCGCACTCCGAAACCCTCGCCCTCACCCCATTTCCAGCCAGTACCTCAAATGGTTGTCCCCAGGCCCATGCCCACAATTTTTTTGACGCGATGTCATGCTAGGATAGTTCTCAAGCTATTTCACACTTTTTGAATGAAGTAAAACACAAAATTGAAATGCCCACTTTACAGCATCCAAAAGCATCTTCAAACCAAACATTATTCACATGCCTCATGTCCGTTGTGGGCCCCTCCATTTTTACGCCCAAAGGGCCATTCTCTGGCTCGAGGATTTCTGCGCCAGTAGTACCCCCAGCATAATGAGAACGAAACCGAAGTAGGCTTGCGTCTTAGGATGCTCCTGGAAGTAGAGGGCAATGATGATAGCCTCGGCTGCTCTTTGTTCTCTGGGTTTGAATCACTCTTCTATTGCAGGTCCTCATACCAAGTAGGGATTGAAAATGGAAGAAAGTGAAACCACCAACAAGGCTCGCTTTACTTTCCGGACATCTAGTACGGTGATGCGGCAACCCTCCGCTTTTGTCCTTGTCTGATAAAACAAAAAGAGGCTGTAGAGGTTGAATCGGTAAATGCGCCTAGACTGATATCAATGGTCAACCAATAAACGGTTCAAATAGCTGGGCTGCTAGACTTGAATACACATAAACACGGTCCCATCTAGTACTTTGCATGCATGCTTGCGAACACGATGTGGCTGTTGATTTCCTAGCCCACAAATCATCGAACGCCCAAGATTGAGGTTCCTGATCCCAACATGTTGGCCAGCTCGTGCTCGTGCTATCTTTTCTCCACACACTTCATGAAGTAACTGCGGATGTCGCAAAGCATCAAACTGTCAGCAAAAAGTTGTAGCAAACACGACTATAATGAGGCAATATGATATTGCATAGTGTGTGAAAAAATAGTATATACTGTCCATGTCATTTGTGTTGCCTGAAGTCCTTGTTACACTTGATTGGTTTGCTTGGTTGTCAACTTGATGGTCGCTTGTTGGCTGCTGACTACACTTTTTCAATAATTACGTTTTGAGCCATCCGCATTAGGATGCCTGCTTTGGGTATGCTGGCGCTGGAAAAGGATTGCGGAAAGATACGGAAAGAATAAATTGTATACATGATTATGGGTCCAAACCCACTGTTTTCCCACTATTGTGGTTGGTTATTATCCTCCATTATTCTTAGTTAAAGCCTTGACCCAACTCGCCACATGTTTGAAATCAAAAGATTGTGAAGCCCTCCAGCGGCCGCATCGCTCAGCAACGCTCATCATGGTGTAGGTGCCATTCTCGATCATCGAGATCAAGCCGCTGGACGACCCAGCAGCCCATGCAAAGGCGATGGTTCCCAGCAGACCTCACAACACACAGCCGGATTGGCAAATCGATGCTGGAGACCATGCAGAAAACTGTGGGGAAGTACAAAGAATAGGAAGACCCTGGGAGATGTGGCTGTGTTGCGTCAAAAGAATTTGTTGCCCCACAAAAAAGAGAAATTCCTGGGGACGGTTAGGGGAACCCCCTCTCTTTCACTGGAGATAAACTGAGATGATCTATGTATGTACGTGTATAGTAAACGATACACAAATGTGTTCGTTTATTCTTCATATATTCATTTACTTATTGATGTATCTATCTATTCAGTTACAGTTATATACATCGAGTGGATATAAGGAGCCGCCAAAACATAAACCGTGGTCGCTGTGGCTGTGCATTTTTGCTTAAGTTCGAGGCATCGGACCTCAAGAATTGTTGCATCTGCATCGTTGTTCAGGACCTCGCAGCTGTTCAATAAAAATTCAGCTAGTCATCCACAGTTCATCAAGCTTGAAGCGGTCGAATCCCACTTGATTTGTGGGCAAAAGCGTGTCAATCCTGGAGCAAAACTCCTTGATCCGGTGGCCACCATCAGTCTTCCTGGCTCTTTGATACAAGCTCCTTTTGAATCCTGGTCTGTTCCTGGCCATTCTGATCCGACTTTCGAAAAAAAAATCCCTTATCAAAGAGCCAGTCACGGCACTTCTTCACCCGTCGCGCCTCCCACTCCACTCACCACGCCGCAAACGATCAGCAGTGGAACGCGACTGGACCATTCGGGATCGTTCCAGGTTCGATGCCATCCCTCGGATCCTGACCAGCTCTGCCACCAAGAACTGAGAAAAGACATGGGTGTGTTTCTCAGAATGGTGGTTTTATTACTATAAGTCATAAGTGAATAATATTGGATGACTTGGGGGTACCCCTATTTTGAAAACCACCAAATGGGCAAGCGGAAATGACAAAACCCAAATTCGGCAAATGGAAAACCAATGGACAATCAAAACGGTCTTCAAGACTTCTGTCAGCTGCAAACATCGGTTGTAACGTCGCTCCTAGTCGCCACACGTCAATCAGGGGCGTGATGGCCGTGGTCAGCGTGTACACGAAAATGGTAATGGCAGCACCTAGGGGGAACGTACGTCCCCCTGAACACTTGTTGTATTTTTTGAATGCAACTCATGCTACTGGAAGCTACTTGGTCTCAGGCCACCACTATCCCATTGAGAATCACTTCATGCTAATTACCAGGGCACCAGCTCCCAAAAGTGTATGGCTCTGACTGATAGGAACTCCCTTTGCGAGTCAGCAGAGCAAAACCTTGGAAACCCATCAAAACCCTGCAACTGCCAACCTCCCTGACTACCACTGGCATGGCCAAGAGTTGTTGTAAGCCACAGCTTGGTCGTCCCACTGGTGACATGATCGTCCAGCGTTTGTCATCTGATTGTCCCCAATCAAACGGATCGGTTCATAACTCGTTAGACTCAGCAACAACCTCCAGTCTTCACCTGAGGCCGGATCCTCGCCACATTGGCTTGTTGGCCCCAAGGCCCAGAAGGGACAAGGTGAGGTGAAAACCCGACTTCAGAGCACTGATAGTGACTTATTTTCTATACCTCTCAGACGTCAACCAGATTGTGGATATACCTAGCACAATGTCCCCGGAGAACCAAATACTTTGCACTGAATAGTCCTAGATGATGGTATGTGATCCCGTGCATACGAGCAAGATTGGATATGCCGGCGTGTATGTATAATATATCTATAAATATAGAATGCACATCGTTTACCGGCGCGTCTGTCTGTGCAGACACAAGTACATACCTGCAATAGAATAGAATACAATCCAATGCAATGCAATACAATGCAATACAATACCATACATGACATTACTTTACTCTACATTAAATCACACTGCTTTCCATTGCATTGCAGTAAGCTAAATCATGTCGTAGATACGCTATCAAATTTAATTACATTAGACTACTTGACATTGCATTGCACTGCAGTGCATAACATTGCATACACTCGTATGCACATACAAGATACATGCCAAATGCAGCCAAACAATCGGGCATTACACAGCTTCATTAAACTACACTACGGCACAGTACTCCTAAACGCTAAAGTCATTGTAACTTTCCCGTTTTTGATGCAAATCACACTGGCACACCGTCGCAACGACGGTCCTTGCAAAAGTCCTTGCGACTGACCCTTCCCAATGGCACACCGAGATAGACCAATCAAAAAATCGTTGAAAATTAGAAGTTTAAGCAGAACCAGCAGCAGAACCAGCAGCAGAACCAGCAGCAGAACCAGCAGCAGCAGAACCAGCAGCAGAACCAGCAGCAGAACCAGCAGCAGAACCAGCAGCAGCAGAACCAGCAGCAGAACCAGCAGCAGAACCAGCAGCAGAACCAGCAGCAGCAGAACCAGCAGCAGAACCAGCAGCAGAACCAGCAGCAGAACCAGCAGCAGCAGAACCAGCAGCAGAACCAGCAGCAGAACCAGCAGCAGAACCAGCAGCAGCAGAACCAGCAGCAGAACCAGCAGCAGAACCAGCAGCAGAACCAGCAGCAGCAGAACCAGCAGCAGAACCAGCAGCAGAACCAGCAGCAGAACCAGCAGCAGCAGAACCAGCAGCAGAACCAGCAGCAGAACCAGCAGCAGAACCAGCAGCAGCAGAACCAGCAGCAGAACCAGCAGCAGAACCAGCAGCAGAACCAGCAGCAGCAGAACCAGCAGCAGAACCAGCAGCAGAACCAGCAGCAGAACCAGCAGCAGCAGAACCAGCAGCAGAACCAGCAGCAGAACCAGCAGCAGAACCAGCAGCAGCAGAACCAGCAGCAGAACCAGCAGCAGAACCAGCAGCAGAACCAGCAGCAGCAGAACCAGCAGCAGAACCAGCAGCAGAACCAGCAGCAGAACCAGCAGCAGCAGCAGAACCAGCAGCAGCAGAACCAGAAGCAGCAGAAGCCGAACCTAGAGCAGCAGAAAGAGAAGCAACTGCAGGACCATCTAGTGATCTAGTGTGCCTTACATCTAGTGTGCCTATGCGAATTTGATATAAACCCATGCCAGAATCAGCCTCTAGTAGTACAGCAATGATTCTATTTTACCGCAGCTCCCCATAGGCACAGCAAATTTTCAAACTCAACATGCTCTCCAGTTTTGGTCACAACCACTTACCTCAACATTAGGGATATGCAAGTCTGCAAGGAGCACACCTTTTCGCAACGACCCGGTTAACAGCTCTCGCCATAGTAACGGATGATTTTTATCAAAAACGCAACGACTTTGTCACCTGGGAGTACAATCCATGCTTTGAGTACATTACATTGTAGTGCATTACATTACATCACATTACATTTCACATTGCGTTTCATTGTATAAATAGTAGGAACATGATACATAGCACCCTTGTTTCCCCAAGTATTAACCGTTGTTTCCCCCTATTATTGTTGATGATTCTCCCCATTAGTTGGTTGGTGAACTGCTTGACCCAGCTCGCCACCTGATGGCACCTGCTCGGAATTTCATGGGACGGTACCTTGCTCCCAGGCAGCACCAACCCGCCACTTGCGCCCGGATGCGTACTCCACGGTTGGCATTGGTGGCACCCTCGACCCCCACTCGTTTTCCCAGCACTCCAAAGGCCTAAGGCGCTGTAAAAATGGGCTGAAACCAAGCGGGAAAATGCCGGAATCGTGCACCCGTCAACCAAGAGGAACCCATGTTACGGACATTTTTGAGGGATTTGACTTGTGGAAAGCATCCTAGAAACAATCCAAGGGGATTGTTCCAGAATGAGAGTTGAACCGCACATCTGCCAAGCAGCCCAGAGAAAGCCTCCAGATGCTGCCAGCAGCAAAGGCACCAGGCTTGTCATGAGCGGCTGGGGGAAGAGCGAAGGGAGCAGCGTCAAGCAGTGTGTAATCCCTCAGCAGGGGATTCTCCCCTTTTGATGACTTTGGGGTCAGGTGAAGAGCAAATCTCTGCGAAACCAATGACCCTACTGGCCCCATGATTTATTATCAAAGGCAATGCGCTCGTCATCTGGACTATCACTGGTCAACTGTGGCCATGAAAGCGTACCGCCCCCACCCCGTGGTCACGGGAGTTTAGAGGACCCCGTCAGTTTGGAAAGCCATCGTTGTGAAACATGGTTTGAGCCCCCAAACTGGCACCAGAGGTTCCTCTTCAGGAGATAACCACTATTTGGCTGAGACAAAATCATTCACGACCATTGCATGAAAAACTGGACCCGTTGAGAATGAATCATTTTCATGCTGTTGATTGTGAGTCAGCTGGCTTCTGAAGCAATCTTTGGCAGAGCCAAGTCCTCACAGGTCGCCACATCCACGTCAGCTAAGGGTTGCAGCTCGAAAACAACTCAATTCAAAGGGTAATTGTTCTGCAAATGTATAAATATAAACACATACCATGCACTTCTTGGTTTCCAACATATCTCTATCTTAAACTTAGGCCATCAAGTTGACATGGTTGCGTGGGTGGCACGAGTTGTTGATCCACCATCCAATAGGGCTATAGGAAATTTGCTGCCCAGAAATATTAAGTGGCAGGACTTGGGGAGTTCGCCCCAGCAAATCTGCAAACCTTTTGGCCCTCTTGGATTCCAATTGGATTCCACTATTTTCTTATCTTTCGTTTCGACATCCAACCACTTTGCGGATTCTCTCTCCTGAGCTCTTGGACTTTCTACCTCTTGGCTTACCAAAGGGGGCTCCGTGTTTCAGTGTCTTGCCCTAGGGCGCTCCCAAGATTTGGACCCATGGATACAGCAGCACCGAAGTTCAAATCCACACGGCCCTGCCAGGTCGCCCTGTTTTCCAACTTGTCGCATTTACAATGCACCTGTGGTGTCCTGGAGTTGCCCAGAATGTTGCGGCCACTTCGATTGAAAGTTGCGAGGTCAGAAACCCATGGAGTTACCAACTGTACCAAAGACATCCAAAGGCTCTGGACATCGGGTCCAAAATTCTGGGCAGGAACGGTGGGAACCTCACCCGATACGGAAAAAATCAAGGATGGATGGATCGATTGCCACACATGTTTCCGATTTAGTGGGGAACCCCGCGGTCGATTACAAATAATGATTCGCTGTGATAGTCCCCAACTACAGTACCGGTACGCGTTGTAAAAAGGACCAAAACCAAATTGGGCCAACTGACTATTAAAATCATGATCCCAAACATGCGATGACTAATCAAATGAAAATTGTGATCGAAACCATCATAAGTCATCATCATTCGCTATTCAGCAAAGAGAAACAAGGGTTTCCTGTGGATTTTCCCATCAACTGAGTGAACCGAACTTGAAACAGTTGGATTTCCTCTAGATTATCCCATCAGTGAACCAAACTTGTGGATTGTCCCATCAACTTCAGTAACTTCAGTGCAGCAAACCCATCAATTTCACATGCGAACTCCGACCTCGCCGCAACAACCACGGTGGTGCGAGGTCACGACGAAGGTCGCGGCCCAAGAGGTGAAACCGTCAGCGGGGCCCTGCTGCGCGCTGCGAGACGTTTGCGAGACTGGATGTGCTCCGCCATGATGGCCAGCGAAATCCACGCAGTTTGAACATGGATTTAGTTGAAGTCGATTAAGCTGGGCTTAGGATTTTAGTTGAACATGGATTTAGTTGAACAGGTTTAAGTCGATTAAGTATCAAGTTCACAGGTCAAGTGAAACCTCAACCAGTTCAGTTCAAGTCGATTAAGCATCAACCAATGAACTTGAAATCATATTGTGCTTTTTCTTTAAGCATGAATCAACTGCCAATTAGATCCAATTCACCATCAAGTACCATTCTAGTCAACCTCCAGATGTTGCCAGTTGCCAACAAAATGGTTCCAACAGCTGTCAGGACATAACTGCTGCTATAAACAATCAAATGTGGAGACATCTGGTTCTGACCATACCGGATCTATCTTCTAAAAGCAGCATCACAAATGTTCCAGCCTTTCCGAGTCTCAAGAAACCAGTGCGCCACCATAGGCTAAAAACATGGAAGGCTTTGCCGCTGGACAGTGGCAAGCCATGGGCTTAAACCATTTCAACTTCATGCTGGTTTTGAACCCTAGTCCTCAGTAATCCGACAGAATCCTCAGTAATCCGAAGTAATCCTCATCCTAATCCTAAGCAATCCTAATCCATCTTTCGCTCTGACCGTTCCACACAGAAATCCGCACTTTCCCTATTCTGCGGGTCAAAGCCACGTAACATCAGACCAACAAATGATTGACACTATCCTGGATTCCCATATGATCTAAGCTTCACAGCTACAGGTTATAGGATGAATTATCAGTCATGGTTCACTACAGCTGCCAGGATTAGCACTTCGTTCACCTAAAGTCTCGCCAATCGCCTCAGGGGCCCCGTCTGCTGATCGAGGGCGTTGGCACCCTGAGAGAAGCCTCGAAGCGGCGGGGATGCCACTGCACCCGGCTGGGAGTCCATAGGAAGTGTAGTTCCAGCCCAGGGCCCAAGGGTGAAAGCTGCAGCATTGATAGTTGGACATCAGTGGGGCCTTGGTCATGCTGAAAAATGATCGCCTAACTTGGCTACGGCATTGTCAGTTTCTCGCCTACATGAGCGGTTGATTCATGATTGTCACAATGGCAGCAATGCTCCACGTAAATGATTATGATGCTGGTGGTGGTGGTGATGATGATGATGATGATGATGATGATGATGACGATGACGATGACGATGACAATGACAATGACGATGATGATGAAGAGATGATGATGATGATGATGAGGAGCCAAGAATTCCGTCATTCCGTGAGAGGAGACAGTGCGGACCTTGGGCTACAACCCGGCCTGATGCTTGGTGTTCTCCAACGCAGGTCATTGCTGTTCCTCATGGGGGTAAATGGTTTTAGCTTGATGAGTGAGCTGCTATGAATTTCAGGGCTTTATTAATTACGCATGTTGACACAGGAATTTACTACAACTATTCAATCATTTATATCTGAGATGGATGAGGATGTGATGATGATGATGATGATGATGATGATGATGATGATGATGATGATGATGATGATGATGATGATGATGATGATGATGATGATGATGATGATGATGATGCTGATGCTGATGCTGATGATGATGATGATGATGATGATGATGATGACGACGACAATGTTGAGGGTGACGTTTGAAATGGGACGATGGATGAGTATGAGTATCATGATTACGTACTCACGATTACTCCGTGAATGAACCACTTGTTGTTCCTGAGCCTAGTTATGTTCATGCAGGATGATCACAATGCCTGGCACGACAATGCTTTAAGTAACCAGTTCAGGATATTGTCTGCTCCGATTTGGGATTGAAAATGACAGAAACTTGGTGCTTTAAGCGATTAAGGTTGAGAGCTGAGGACCAATTTAAGGGATGCAAACAATGATTGTTCGCTGTCCCAACAACATTTAACAACGAACACAAGCATAGGATTGCAACTCGTCTCAGCACCTAAGAGTTGGCTGGGATAACTTGAGACTTGGTGGTGTTGAAGGAGGCAGGTTGAGGTCATTTTGACTCAGCTTAACTGTCTTTCTTGCAGGTTGCATATGGCTCAAGTGATACGGACATCCTCAGATCAGCGGAAAATACGTTCCAAGCATCTGCAAATTAATCCAAACATCAAAGATTGGCACTGTAATGCACTGTAGAAAAAGCAGGAAATTGTAAATATGGCCCCAAAAAAACACAATAAGTTTGGCCACGTTGACAGCTTCAAATCTTGCAGTTGTGATGATCAGAATCGGCTTCGAGGCCGTTGGAGTCACAGGCGGATGTGTCTTGGCCCTTGGCGCTGGTCCCGGGGCTCCACGCTGAGGAGGACAACACGCCGATGTTTCCATGGCGCTCCTTCTGGTCGACCTGGCCCTGGGTGCCCTGGGTGCCCTGCGTGCCTGGTGGTGGTGACACCACCAGACTCTTGCTGAGCAACAAAGCCAGGTCTTTGGCCTCGGCGAGGGTAGGATCTAATTGGGATTTTTTGGAGATCTTAGGACGTTAACTTAGCTGATGTTAGAGTTGTGGGTAGGATCTTAGGATGTTAGCGATGTTAAGTTAGCTGATATTGCTAGCTGGGATCTTGGATGTTGCTGGGACCTTAGTGCGGTGGATCCTGTGATGCTGCCAAGAAATCGCTGGCCAGGAGGACACTAGAAAATGAGTAACATCCAGTCAAGTGAAGTGATGAAGAAATTTACAATCATACCGCGCAACACTGAACAACCAAAACTTGAGCATTGCAAACTTGCATTTAACAGTGACACCTAGATGGCTTCGCAGGTATTGCCATGTCACATGCATTTTCGACACCCTCTATGATGGAGCAACCCCTCTTGTAATGCCACCCCTGTTGGTCATGCGTTGGAATGGTCCCCAAGCGCCTAGTACTTGCGACGATGCCAGTGGTGACAGCATAGCGAAAAGCTGGTGAAACTGGGACGAGCGACGAGTGATTTTTTTGTCGGGCCCACCAGTTGCCAAGAGCCCGGCCAGGAGTTCAGAATGTGAACACGTGGGCAATCATATACATGTGTATAAATATATATAATTGTACAATTTTATAGATATGTATATTTATTTACGCACACATAAATGTATACTACATAGATCTATATATATATATAGAGATACATAGACATATATTTGTATCTATATATACATATATATATACACATGTAGAATGTATCATCTGCGTGGAATGTGCCTATCATGATGTATTGTGTAAATATGCCTTTCCAATGATCATAACAAAGTCTTGGGCATCATGGCCAACGGCTTGTGATGGATTGTTCCTACTGCTTGGTCTGTTGATCATACAACTTGATCATAAACTTATAAGATGGCAACAACCCGTGAAGAACGACATATTCAAGAGTCACTTTGTCTATTGCGTGGCACATCCATCCATTACATACTCCGCTAAACACGTTGAAGTTCCCTGGTGTAAATGCGGTCGAGCATGTGAGTTACCGACAGCCCCACAGTCACCCCGCGTCACCCGTGTCAGCTACTGGCAGCTGGGTCCGCCGGGCAGTGGCACCGATCCCGCCATCGCTGTCTCTCGGGGTTTCCCGGTCCACACCCTCCATGGGATGGCCTGGGTGAAGGCAAGAGGCCCAGCAGAAATTATCGTCGGAGTTTTTTGGGATGGTTTCCACCAGCGGTTTCGGTCCACGAGCTCTGTAAGCCGTGCTCGTTGGGAAATTACCTCAATTCTTAGAGGAAACCATTGGAAGCATTTACAGGATTCAAACCTGCGATGGTAGATCAATGCACAAGAGAGAAACCAATGGTGACTTTGGGGTACGTTGTTTTCGGCCGCTGAGAAACCTTCATCTTCAGCTGAGGGTCTACTACATTTTGAACGGCCGTGCTGCTATGCTGTCCTTCCAAATGCCATCATCTGTAATGATTTGTTCTACCTATTCAAAATGATGATGACATCTGCTGGTTCTGTAGGCGTGTAAAAATGGTGAGTCGGAGGTGCACAAACGCGCCAAGAAAATGGTCCGACAAAGTTAGTTGTCAATTCATAATGTCTATACATATGTGGATATCCCTAAAAATATACATATAAAGATATGCATTCAGCAGCCAATATCCACACATATTGATCTAACTGCAATCATCTATGTATGTATCCAACGTTTGCCGAAAAGTCACACAGCTTGATTCCAAGGCTGCAGCTGGTGAGCTGGTGATCAACGAGCCCTTGTAACGTAAGCAGCTGAGGATTTGTTGCACTGTGTCATTTGGGTTGGTCCGTAAATGTTTGTTACTTAACTATATATATATATATATACATACATGTATGTATATATATATATAAAGACCTGCGCCACTCTTTTCAACCACGTTGCAAGCCCAGATTTGTCAATGAAAAAAGTGAATTAATTAAGAAAGGTCTCCAGACCTACAACTTTCAGGTAACCCAACCTGGTCATCATCATTGGGGCCCCAACCATACAGTTAATCACGCCTAGCCGGAAAAACTGTATGGCCCCCCTGGTGTCCCTTGGGGTCTCGCCAAGCCGAGATTCACCCAAGCCTCAGACACCCGGAACCTTAAAAGACACTTAGGGAAAAAACGGGAAAAAACCGGCGCTATTCCCTGAACAACTCCCAAACCAGGAGCGATATTCAGGGAGGGCCGGGTGGGCCCTTAAGCCGAAAACTACGGGTTGACACGTGGCTTATGTCTTTAACTCCGGGGCGAAGATCCAAAGACCTGCGCCACTCTTTTCAACCACGTTGCAAGCCCAGATTTGTCAATGAAAAAAGTGAATTAATTAAGAAAGGTCTCCAGACCTACAACTTTCAGGTAACCCAACCTGGTCATCATCATTGGGGCCCCAACCATACAGTTAATCACGCCTAGCCGGAAAAACTGTATGGCCCCCCTGGTGTCCCTTGGGGTCTCGCCAAGCCGAGATTCACCCAAGCCTCAGACACCCGGAACCTTAAAAGACACTTAGGGAAAAAACGGGAAAAAACCGGTGCTATTCCACGTCCCCCAGCTCTACTCGTCAGAGTACGCTCAAGTTTTTGGGCCAGGGTTTGCAAGAGAATTCAGGTAAACTCGTTTGAAAGGTGCAAGTTCAGCCTTTGGCATTGTCATCTCAGTCAGCATTGCAAGACCTTCGTTAAGGTATATGCGAGCAGTACGAGCTGCTTGCCAGCGTCCCATAACTAACAACTTGTCAAAACTATTATGACAGTTGAACCAAAAAGTGGCTCCGCCACGGCGAAGGCTATAAGGCCGAAACTCAAACTGGGCAAGTTTGAGAGCCTCTAAGCACTGTTTAAACAGTTTGCGCCAACCACTGATGGATGGTACCAACTTTTGGTTAGGACGAGCTTGAGCTTTCCATGCCCACAATTTCTTTAAAACGTCCTGCACATGCAAAGTTACACTTTCGGCAGCGCCTGCGCGCTTACCGCTTTTTGTAAAACCGAGAGAGATCACAGCCGGCTTTGCCGCGGAACTCATGGAAATGGAGGAAGATTTCAAATCACACAGCTCCCCCGTACGTAGGAGCGCATAATAGCCCACTAGCAAACTCAAGGCGAAGTCATGGTGGCCTTTGAACATACTCCATCCAACCATAGCATGTAGAGCAGGTTCTGGTAGGGGCGGTGCCCTATTGGGGATTTCATTCACCGACCATGTACGCAACAGGCGCCAGGTTAGAGCCAAACATCCCTTCAACTTAGGATCCAGATCTTGGAGTCCTGCCACGGTGTCTGAAGCAAGAGCTCTTCCCTTACCTGAGGTCCAGAGATGTTCAACATATTCTGCAAGTAGGCTGTCCAATGCCTCTCGTCGACGAGGAAGTGTAAGCTGTTCATCTTGTAGGAACTGATAAAACTTGTTGCGCGCTGCTTCATATCGAGACCTTGTCCTAGGCTGTACTGTCAAAGTTCGAAGGGGACCCAGAGTGCGTCTAACCTTTGCTCTTTGTGCCTCAGTGCGACCTTCCACGTGTCTTGTCACTTTACCCATTTCTTCTTGACATAGCGTGCCCGCCTCGACGGGCGATCTGCTGGGTTTTGAGAAGTGTGGATGTACCCCCACACTGGGTGTAGGTCAGCACCGAGAAGTAGAGCATCAATACGCATCAAGGCTCTTTTGAGACGACGACTTGACGAACGACCACGAGACAAGGAATGCAAACAGATGAGCGAATCTGTCAAATGAAGGAAACGGCAAGAGAAAGTCTTCAATTTTTGTATTCGCCATTTCACTGTTGTTAATATAGCGCGCAATTCGAGCACATTGATGCGCTCACTTGTACAGTCCCATTGCCAAGAGGCAATTTCTCTCCATTTCCATAACCGAGCCGGGATCCTTTTGGCGAAGTCTGTGAAACTTTACACTGGGCTCTGTGGCCCCTTGCAATAACAGATCTTCCCCTTTGACCGAGACAATTCCCAACAGTTGTTTAACCAACTTCCCGTCTGAAGAAGTCCCAAGCTGTTGTTTGCGCTGAGGATGGAGCGGTGGTCGTAGCAGCAACGCTTGGAGCTGGCCTCCCGTACCAGGAGTCAGCCTGTTGACCACTTCAGCTGGAGTGTGTCGGTCACAAAGTCCTAGTCGAGCTCCGAGTTGGGAAATCAGCCACATCACCACTCCCACTTGCCAGGAGTTGCCCAGTAAGGTGAGGCGTTGATCCTCGAAGCTAGAACCATGTTGTTGAGTTTTTGGCCAACAGGCCTTGGTGTAGCCTACCGGGAAGCCCATGATGCACTCCCGCTCAGAGACATTGGGTGTACGCCATTGTCCTTGTTTGTTGCAGAGTCCTTGAAATTGACCATATTGATACGGGGGAAAACGATGACGGTCTTGAACCCATCGCTCTCGTTCATTGGGGGTCAATTTGTGCAACCCCGCAGGTTTGCGTCCAGGTACTGCTGAAGGACGGGCAGTGGTGAAAGTCGGTAAGCTGTGTCCTGCTAAAGTCCAACCCTCCTCCAAAAAAGGAGCACTGTCCACCACATTGGAACACAAGACTTTCCCACGGTATCCCCACTCAAGGGATGCAGGCTGTACCACCTCTGTCTGCTCATCGGCTTCAATTTCCCAACTGGTCCAGTATTAGCGAGGGCGGCGACAAAGTGCAAACCCTAGAGCATCAATCTCCCACGGCAGGAGCTCTACTTCTTTGCTCATGATTGCACAATCTTCATCGGACATCGACGCCACGGACTCCATGACAAATTGCACTTGCGCCCACGGAAAGCATTCTCGAAAGAGACCAACCACTCTAGGAACGTGTTTGAAAAGAACACTTCTCTGATCCCTGAGGGCTCCTCGCTTGTCCGCATTGAGCTGTGAGACCCCCTGACAGGGTGGCCCTCCTCCAATCAAGACCAATCCCGCATTGGAATATTTCAAGGCAAAGCTCTGAACCAACGTACGATCAACTGTGCAAATGTCGTTATGGAACACTGTGTCTGGGGAAGTAGCTCTCAACTACCCGGCTGGCTGCCCCATTTTGTTCAATGCTTATGTGGCCACACATGGGCAAAGACAAAGCGTCACAGGCAACTCGCAACGCACCTATTCCATCAAACAATCCGACGCTCAACACCTGGATCCAATCATGGTCCTCGGGTACATCCCCGCGGATGTTTGAGGCGGCAGCTCTCTCACCATAAGCGGTCAGGCTTTTGCTGGCACATATTCCTCCTCCCAGCTGGGAGGCGTCACTGCATGACACTGTAGGGGAAAGCCGTGACCCAAAGTAGATCTGACACAATGGAACAAGGCAGAGGAATCGCACTACTTCCTTTATCACCAAATCCGGCAACGCAAGGCGAACCACTGGAGGATATCCGCGGAAAGTCTCCATAAACCGCCACACCTCATTGAGGGCACCCAAAACAGGTCGACGAAAAGTGGCCATGTAGACGAATCCCCCCACAACAACTTGCAGTTCCCGCAAAGTACAGCGACCTGCCCTCAAAAGTTCCAAACCAAGACCCATGTACAGCAAAACCTTCTGCGGCTTGGGGATGGCCACTGCGAGGTGACCAAGAACTAGAGCTCCCTGAACTTCTGCTTGACTTTGACGTTCCACTGCCTTGGCAGGGTGCCGGGGTAGCTCTAGCCGCTCATAAGCTTGCCTCATGGCCAACACCTGGGGTGAAGGAGTGCCCTTTATAAGGCTAGCTGTCGCACCATCATGGACTTCAAGTTGATCGAAGTTGTCGAGGTAAATACGCCAGAGGTCGGGCCCCGAAGGAAACCCTTTGTCCCGGCGGATCTCGCCTTCTCCCCCCACGGGAGAAACCATGTTGCTCAATGCCCATTTGGTAACGTTGCGATGCACATGCTGTGCTATAGCTACGCTGTTGCAAAAACCCATAGGCAACACGCAGGCGCTCAAGACGCAGGGGGTACCGCGCAAGTGAGGGGGAAGCAATTCATCTGATACTTGACGATTGAAACCCAGATACTTCCGCCAAGCCAAAGGTACCTGGAACAGGTAAAAGAAGCAACGCACATCTTCACTGCTCACCAACAGCTCTTGGCCCTCCATCACAGTCAGCACATTCAGGTTGCTAAGTGTTGGCAAGGTACTCATGTCGCCTTGTAGGCTTTGGCAAATACTGTTGGCTGCAGTCAAATTCATTATCAACCGCTGCGTTTCAACGCCCTGTACAAACTCTCCTTTGCCCACGGCAAAAAGGCCGTTCAAAAGTGGCACACCAGAGATGTGATGTAGCTTCTTGATTGGGGTATATTCGCAGATTCCTCTTGCCACCAACCCTTGACACAAAAGGTCCCAGGAACCTTCCTCAACCTGAACCCGGGGGGCTTTAGGAAGCACCTGATCCTCGTAGGGTAGAAGGTAATCCTCGAAGTTTAGGACATAGTGACGAGTGCCTGCCACACAAAACTCCTCCAGTTTTAGTTGACCGACTCCCTCAGGTAAGGAGTTTGCAACCGCCTGCCACTGAAGAGGTTGCGCAAGCTTTACCATCTCACCACTATAGTCGACCCCTTTTGATCTAAATAACTTGTCAAAGCTACTAATCTCAACTGACACATCCCACATGTCAAACCTCTGCAGCTGCCGCTCAATGCTCTTTTTGACTTCAGGTCGTTGAAGAAGTGAAGCCTGGTCAAGCTGATATGCCCGGCTTTCACCTGCCATGTCAACCAAGGCAAGGCCTGTAGCTTGTCCCCACACTTCCAAGGGTTCATTCCTTGAAACAGTGTTGGCAGATGATGAAGGTAACGTCAAGGTTGAAATATCATCAGCCATGGACGAGGGCTTGCAACATGATAATAAACACTGGAACAAACATGAACCCACCTGGCATAGGGACAATGTTTGAATGCGGGCTTCTCGAAGGAATTGTTGCACCTTCTTGGCCAACTTAAGGTTGGCTTCTGGAAAATTGTTGTGACCAAGGTCACACTGTACCGACTCTTCAGCGGCGCCACCCACTAAATGAGCCATCTTCTGGGTTTCTCCCATTCCAGGAGAATCTAAAGGTGAAACTTTTTGCCCCTCAGCCTCATCTCCAGCCTCTCCAACTCCCCTCCTAGGAGTCTTTGATTCCTTTGCCTCTGATTGCCTCTTCTCTTCTTTACTCTCATCTACTTCTTTCCTTCTCCTTGGCTGCCTTTGCCTTCTTCGGACTTCTCGCCTTTCTTTGTCTTGCCTTTCTTCCCTTTGCCTTCTTTTCCCTTTCCGCCTCGACCGGGATCTTGTGGAGCATTGGAACCCCAGGGCCGGTACACTCTGCTGGCGCGGTGCATCACTCGGTCCTCCATCTCGGCCGCCCGTGCTGCAGCCTGCGTCTCTTGTAAGCTTGCTGGGATGGCACGATCCACTGGAAGGAGCTCCAACCTCTGAGAGATGGAATAATGAATTCCACTCTGAGTCGAGGACAGGCTTTTCATTCTTTGTACCATCACATCGCAAGCTTCTGCGACCCGCCCCTGCACACTGAGGTCCAGCATGTAGGCTAGGCTCTGGTACTCTCGGCCCATTGCTCCTGTCATTCGAGGAGCTACTGCTTGTCGAAAATACTGGACTCCTAGGGGCGGTACTGGTCCTTCTACATGGCTCCACAGTTGCCCCTGCGAAGTCATCAAATGGTCCTGACTTTCCCGCAGCCAGGATGCCGTGAGGACCCCAGGGTATTTGTTCCCTATCTTTCGAACCAGTGAAGTCTCTCCAAAGAGCTCTGCTGGTTGAGCTCCCTCCTCCTGGCTCTCTTCGGAACTCCTCGAGTCTCGGCTTCCCTTGCTGCTGCTCCCACTGTAGGAGTCCCCCTTCTTCTGTTTCTTTTTCTTTCTCTTCTTGTTCATCTTCCTGGCTTTGTTGCGAAACCTCTTCCGCACGATCGGATCCGGGTCCAAACCGGTTGATCCAAACACCAGTTTCACGTCCTTCTTGGCTGCAATCTTCATAGGCCGGGACGATGATGCTTTGGGAGCTGTCTCCTCTCCCTCTAAGTCTATAGGTGCGTCCTTGCGCCTCCTCTTGTTCTTCTCTTCGGCTCTCTCTGCTCCCCGTCCAGGAGCCACCCGCTGTTGCTCTTCTCGCAAGGCTCTCAGCTCGTCCTCGGGGTCTGCTGCTCCCTCCAAAGGAGCCAACACTGCCATGGCATTGCTCATCCAGTCGGCCTGCTCTCCCTCGACTTTCGTCACCTTGTCTACGTGTACTAAGCCATCTCTCCATAGTAGACGGGTGCATGGATCCTCACAGGGATGCAACAGAATCTCCTTGGTAGTCAAGCTGCTAAGGTATCTCAACAGGTTCTCCTGCTTGGTTCCTCTGGCCTCGAAGCGGATGAAGTGGTCTTCTCCTTCTTCACGGAAACCTTTGGGTACCCCCACCACTTCCACAGGGGCGTCCCAATAACGGCCCTTCACGTGAGCTAGGCCAAGGCTCAGGAGCTCTCTGACTCCCACTTCTCGCAAGACAATTCGCTCTTCTTCTTCCTCTTCCTTCTCTGCTGCTGGCCTCCTCAGACGTGCTCTTGGAACTCCCGCGGCAGCTGGTCGGTGTAGAACCGCTCCCGCTCTGGCTTTGGCTTTACCTTTAGCTTTGGCTTTGGCCCGTACTCTTGGTGGCATGCCAAGCTTCTAGTCCTCCAGCAGCTCTGATGTCGCGGTTTCTTTGTCGTTTCTTTTTGCCCTTTGCTCTCTTTTCAACCCCCCACCACCGGCTACGCCTGGGTGCTTGGCCTTGATGTCCCGCTCGGTCTCGACGATAGGTCCTGACCAACGGAGGGCGTTCCGGGGATGGAACAGGTGGTGCCTTGGGAGCAGCACTCAAGCCCAAGGTAGAAGGGTCGGCCGCTGCACTGACTCCACTGGACCGAGGGGCCGGAGGTGGAGACTTGGGCGGTGTATATGGTCTGTCTCCCCTGAAGACAGGTCGAGGTTCACGAGGTGGTGTCCGCAAAGGCTCAGCTTTTTCTTTCCGAAGTTTCTCTCCCCGCAAAGGAGAGGCTCCCTCAACACAGGAGCTTTCCGCTTTCCTCTTCTTGGTACTCCTTGTTCGACTTTCTGGAGAAGTAGATGGATCTTTCCGGGCACGTTTCTTGCTACTGCTTCTTTTCCTCTCCTTTTTCTTTTTCTTTCTCTGACTTTCTGGGGCAATCTTACTCTTCAGAGGGCTGGTTTCTGCAGGCTTTGGAGTCACAGAGGAGGAGGCAGTTGCTGATGGAGCAACTGGGGCTGGTTCTTGTCCTGATTCACTCCGATCCTCCTTTTCCTTAGGCTGTGCTGGCTTTTCCTTTTCCTCTGACTCTTTC
>VSDK01029849.1:67056-86054 GCA_009767595.1 Symbiodinium kawagutii | reverse complement strand
TCTTCCGGAGTGAAGAAACCACCTGAAGGCAGTGGAGCAAATGCTTTTCCTCCCAATCCAGGAGTAAAGCGGGTGAGGAACCCCTGTGGTGGCGCACAGGAGTCACTCGGGTCTCTTACCACCGCGTCTTGGGCTTGTATGGCCAAGATCTGAAGCCGCCCCAGCCAATGGTCTCGATAGGCAGCTGAACGGGCAGGATGGGTCAGGGTATATCTGAGACGGCCGAGTGTCAGACAAACGTCGCACTGACACCCCACCTGTCCCAAAACCCCAACACAATTCATCAACCACCCTTAAGCCGAAAACTACGGGTTGACACGTGGCTTATGTCTTTAACTCCGGGGCGAAGATCCATATACATGCTTGGTTTACCCGGGTTGAAGAATATTGACCACCCCACATACCATTTGAGGTGTACTAAGCATTTATGGTCCCCAAGCAGCATTGGCCAACCATGGTCAATCACCATTTCTGGCCATTGATTAATCGTTGATGAAGCAAAATTACAAAAACATCTATCCTACAAAACTATTCTCAACCATCATCACTAAGCGTCACCAACCATCACGAAGCATCTATCCCAAGCATCACTGCCCATCACCGACCATCACTGACCATCACCAACAATCACCAACCATCACCATCACTAACCGTCGTTAACCAGCACTAAGCAGCTTATCTACCATAGGTTAACCATTCCTATCCCATGGTGAACCCATCCCAAACCGAAACCTGCAACCGCTGCGAAACCTGCGCTGCTTTCAACAGGTGGCTCACGCACGGCGCCGGCGCGGCGGAGAGATGCGGAGCCTCACTGGAGGTCCGCCGCACCGTGCTGATGCGCCACGGGGGAAGCCATGACAGAACCGAAGGGAGGCGAACCCCATGGATCCCCATGGTGCTATGACAAAACCCTAGGGGTTGATCATGGTTCGGGGTTATGACCTCATGGTACTGCGATGATCGTGGTGAATCATGCTTGGAAGATGTTGGAAGTTATAAGTCTATGACTGGATTCAGAATCATGCAGTGGTCCAATGCCTGGACCAGAGTCCGTCCTACTAAAGGCATTGGAGACGCACATTGTTGCATTAGCAGTTCATCCTTTCGGGGATGATCAGCGGGTGCTGATTTCCAAGTCGCCGGCATGCATCATCCACACAAAATTGCTGGCCCCTAAACAAACTTAAACAATTCAGCTTCCCAGAAAGAGCGTTGAAAGTAGAGTCCAATCAGTTTTGCAACTTAGAATCCCCATCATTGGCAGGGTCCGGGCAAGTTGGTGCAAAAGACAATCGAACAACAATTCTGAACCACAGCTGACTCTTGTTTTGCCTCTACTTGTTTCTACTTTTTTGGAGATCCCAATGTGAAAAATCAATTCCCTCTTGTCATCCATCACATTACGGCGAGCTCGGCTTGCGACGGACCGAACAATTTCTTCGGCATCCTGCCATGAGGGTGCAAGCACCTCACAAGCGACGAGGCCAGGAACCATGAAAAGAAACAGCCGCACGCATGGTGGATTTCTGGAAATCGGATACTCCCCCAGCATGGCCTTTTCTTATGGGGAAACAACCAATCATAGGGGTTCATGGACAAACCCATGTACATATACAGTACGCATCTCTGCAGAGGCAACTCACTCACCATGCCATAATCTTGACCATTGCCCAACAGTTGGGGTCCCGAACCAGCCAAGCCAAACAACAATAAGAGGTCCGTAGAAGTGTAAAAGCGACCATAGTAGTCGAACAATGTCACGCACAATGGTCGACTGATCAGGATGTGGAGAGCGTGTGGATCGCTGAGAGATAAATCTCATACGGGGTTTTGAGAAAGGCAGGAAAGGAATGAACCAAAGAGCAAGTATCAAGAGTCAGGTGATATCTGTCTGAGATAAACTCAATTTCTGCGATGGCCACTTTGATATATCAAAAATACAAAGTACATTTTAAAGTATATCCCAAAATAGTCAATAGTAGATTGCCGAAATTCCGCTGGTGGAGTCCAATGATCTTTTGATGCATGATAGAGCAGCTTGGTTCAATGCTTCACTGATAGTCGATTCGATTGAGGGTGGGTTTTCGACAAGCCCAGCGGTGAAAAACGTGCCATTTGGCAACTCCAAGAATCACTGGAAACCTGTCGCCTCGGAGAGGTTCCAACGGGTTCGAACGGACACGTTCCAAGGATGCCAAGTTGGTGTGTTGGTTCCCAGACAAATCCACGGCCGTTCAAGTTTTGGGTGCATCATGCCCTTTGCAGATCGGCCAAGGCACCAATTTCGTGGGTTTCGTTACCTGCAAGCCGCAGCAGAGAGGTTACCAAAATTATGAAAGCCAAAACGAGACGAGCTGCCGATGGTTGTCGATGGCTCAGAAATTCCTGTTTGAACATGATCAATTTGAAAATAGACCTGCAAATGTTTGAGACACAAGTACTGCAGGTACAAAGCACAAGCGAACATCGTGGACATCACGAGAGAGTGTTCTCAAAAAGATCCCATGAAAGTCACCTGAAAGTCACCAATCATGCCTAGCAAATTTGGGCAGATCTTGGCACAGTAATAGTAATGGTCGCTGTAAATCTTGTGAATCCATTCATTTCGACATCACCGCCGTTCAGCCCCCAAGTTGTGCTCCCAACGGATGTTGAGAATTGTTGAGAGCCCTGGTCTTGGCTTCAAAATCTTCCAACTGAAACCACCACCGATCACGTCGCCGGTCACATCGCCGGTGTCGCTGGTTGTCGCTGGTCGTCGCTGCTCGGGGCGCCTTCTTGGCAGGCTTCCTCTTGCCACCACAGGGCCCAGCGCTCAAGGCCCGTCGGTTCGAGCGCCTCAGCGATCGGACTTCACAGCGTAAAGAAATCGAGTGATTAGCAAATTGGAAACGGGGCCAGAACAATCTCTATGCATCGTATATATATATATATATATATATATGTGTGTTGTGCACTCTGCAGCCCAGTTGAGTCGCCCCTTTTTGTCTGGGGCACACCTGAAGTAAATGCTGGCCATCTCGTGGCACATCGACACGCACTGCTATATAGCAGTTTGGGAACTGATGGCGGATGCTGGTGCAGAGGCTTCTGTTCTGGATACACTAGCTAGTGTCAAACATCTACGTGTTATGGTGGCTCGGAGGGCCACTGGTGACACATGCTTAGAGGAGGTGGGGACGGTGGAGGTGAACCCAAAGGATGGCTGCAGCCGTTTACAAACATGCTTGAGGTATGTGTTGTGCACTCTGCAGCCCAGTTGAGTCGCCCCTTTTTGTCTGGGGCACACCTGAAGTAAATGATGGCCATCTCGTGGCACATCGACACGCACTGCTATATAGCAGTTTGGGAACTGATGGCGGATGCTGGTGCAGAGGCTTCTGTTCTGGATACACTAGCTAGTGTCAAACATCTACGTGTTATGGTGGCTCGGAGGGCCACTGGTGACACATGCTTAGAGGAGGTGGGGACGGTGGAGGTGAACCCAAAGGATGGCTGCAGCCGTTTACAAACATGCTTGAGGTATGTGTTGTGCACTCTGCAGCCCAGTTGAGTCGCCCCTTTTTGTCTGGGGCACACCTGAAGTAAATGATGGCCATCTCGTGGCACATCGACACGCACTGCTATATAGCAGTTTGGGAACTGATGGCGGATGCTGGTGCAGAGGCTTCTGTTCTGGATACACTAGCTAGTGTCAAACATCTACGTGTTATGGTGGCTCGGAGGGCCACTGGTGACACATGCTTAGACCCAAAATTCCCAAACTCTCCAGAGCACCATGCAACCTACCCATTATTTGGTGGTGGCTGAGGCCTAACACGAAGGTGCGTGGGGTAGCGGGGCTGTTCTGGTGCTCGAGGCATCCTGATGCCCAGCAAGGCGCCGACTAGCATGCAAAGACCGTTCAACAAAAGAGTTGTCAAAACGTTTATCTGTTGAACTTCGTATTGTGGTCCTTGTGCTCCATGTAACACTGAACTAGATATATGTGGTGGCGTGAGGAGTCCAGTTTCTAAGCTAGCGGCTGCTTCGTCTAAGATTGCGTCCAAGAGAACTACTAGGATTCCAATCGAACGACGCAGGAACATCTTGACTGCAAAGGTGAGGGATCTTGCGACTACCACATAAAAGAGGGGCCTTGAAAGCAACAGGATGAGTAAAAATCCGAGGACAACTGCTAAGCCTATCTTAACTTTGGCTTTGGCAAGAACCCAACCACCAAACTTTCGGCAGCAAGAAGAGCAGCGTGGCATGCATCTACCCTCACTGTGAGCCGGCTCAGACTGACCAGCTTTCTCACTAAAGGCTCTCTCCGAAAGGCGTCTCTTGGCGTATTGGTTGAACCGAGGATCTCCTTTGTAACTCTTTGCAGCTCTTTTCACATCGTCCCAGCTCACGTCTGTGTAGCGGGCACCCTTCAGCGGCCCGCCTGAGACCACAGCCCGCTTAAAGGGCTTTTCCCAGTCTTCCCCAGGCTCTAACGGTTGCGACGACATGGCAACCTGCAGCTGCCTCAAACACTTCGGTGGGCAGCAAGTGTTCAGGTGCGACTTGAGCCGCAAAGTTGGCCGGCAAGGTCAGCATGAAGGAATGACGACTGATCAGCTCTTTGATGCGATGAATGGTCGTTGGTGCTAGGCTGAGTGTGATTTGCTGCGCCCTAGCAATCTGGAGATAATGCTCCAGCGAGCGCAAGTTCGACCAACGCCCTTGAAATCTTATTCGGGAGACCTCTGAACGCTCGTCTAGCATCCAAGTCGCTCCACCTGCCCTCAGCGATGCTGGTGACAGTTTTAACTCAGATATGCCAAGCTTCGCACTCACACTATGAAACATGAGACGGAAGCGAGCAGCTGTACTTGGCCACAATGCATGGCTAGGCGAGGTCTCAGTCAGCAACCATCCCAGCCAGTTCACAGCATCTGGATGATGTAGCTCAGCAAACTGCTGTCCTCCCATCTGCCGAGAGTTCTTTGGCTGTCCCACTCTGACAACCGCAAATGGCGCCCCCAACGATATCGAGTTGGGAAGCATCACATCAGTTTTCTTCAAGGCAAGTAGCTCTCCCGGCCGAAGTAGCGAGAAGAAACCAACCTGCAGCAAGGCTCCAAAGGTAAACCAGAGCAACCTCTTCGATGCATCAGATTCCTTCTCAGCTAAGAGGCGACTCTGACACAAAAAGGCCACTAGCAGAGCTAAAGGCATCGGAGGTCTGTAGCTGCTGGGAAGTTGCTCTTCCCAAGTTCTCAAGGCGGCCCAAGCGCCCTTCAAGGTCTTTCTCAGACGGGGTCTAGCTGCCTGCAGATACAAAACTGCATGCTTTGCTATGCGAAACGAAGACTTCGTTCCACTTTCATGCATGCAGCGGATGAACTCTTCAAGTGTGGCATCCACCAGATTCGATTTCCCACTCATGACCAGTTGCCATGATTGGCCATGATCAGCCAGAAAAGATGCAAGCACTCTAGCCGACTCAAGGAGCCGCGTCCTGTAGCTCGCACTGTACTTGCCCCATTGCAGCTTTCCGTGACTAAGGCGTGTCGAGGTCACGCGCATGGCACGTGCAGGGAAAAATGTGAATAAAAAACTATGGTCATGAATGCACATGCGATTGAAAAAACTTCACACTTACGCAACTCAACTGAAAAGGGACTCTACTATCTTGGCATAGCTGGTGCATAGTTGCTTGGGATATGCTCCTGCTAGCACTGACCTTTTACACCACTTGCCGTTATACCTAACTCCACCTACCACTGCCACATGCTCATGCTGGTGGCTGCAGCGGCGACTCAACCGGTTCAGACCTGGGAGCGTTCCTGCGAAGGTTGTGGGCTTCAAAGCCAACCCCAAGGCCCCAAGACTGTCTGGAATCCGAAGTCCGTACATGCATTGATCAAGGTGGACTAAGGTACAATGGCAATCATGCAACAGCTTTTTCATAGGAGGTGTCTTCCAAGCATATGATGTTTTGGGATTTTCCAGTGTGAAAAAGGAACCATGGTCATGCAGGAGTTTACACAAGTGAATGGTTCGCTTCATGATTTGGTTACCAACCCTTTCCCTCTTAAGAGATCCATCACCCATTGGATTATCCGTAGAGCGGGTTCCCTTGTTCAAGTTTTGGAGAAGGCTGAAAGAACCACAGGGGAATCCAAAATGCCAAATCTGGTGTCCCTTGCAAGCATCTGCGCACAACTGGTTAAACACTTTGTTGCATAGAATGTCTTGGCTACGATCAGGCCTACCATGCTTCATGAGCTCAAAGGGTGATTGAGTTCTGATGGTTTCCCTTTGGTTAAAGCACCGACTCAGATGGGCTGTCCCTGCAAAAATCTCCCGAAAACTCCATAGCTTCGATGAGGGATGCGAGGATGATGTGAGTTTGCGGGGTGTGACATCTGCGGTGCCTGCTGATGGCTTTTCGCACGATTGGCCGGCTGTAACCCAGCTCGAATGGCTGGAGTGGGTCTGCGGCAGAGGCTCCGACATGAAACCTGCTTCGTGCTCTACTCGCCTCCAAATGTCCCGGTTGGAACGTCTCTTCCTGTAGCTATCTAAATCTTCCCCAAAGGCTGCAATAGAAGTGTCACTAGGTAAAGGTTTTGGGGGGGGAATCTTCTTACACCTTGAGGGGTAGTCAGCAGGATTACTCTCGGACTTAACCCAAACTATGTGCAAAGTTTTCCGCCCCACTATCGACCAACCTATGGACTGGCGAAGCAACCGATTGAGATTACGAGCAGAAGATCTGCCCTTGCTCCAAGCTCCTGCAGCGGCTCTGGAATCCACCAACAAAACACAACGAAGAGGTCTAGTGGTCTTTGAAACTAGGTCCTTTAACTCACGTTGAATCATCTTGGTTTCTAGTATGTTGATGTGTTGTTTATGTGCAAAGCTACAGGTCTCAGTCTGGTTCCAGGGGATATCTGCTATGAGCTGTTCGAGCTCTTGGGGGGCACGGCGCATTTCAGAATCCTGCTGAACGTGTACGTTGGCCCAGTCAAGTCTGATGTGCTCACCACGATGTTCAGCAAAGCGGTAAAGTGTGTTGGCAACACTTTGGCTAACAACAGCTGCTGCCCTCCCCCCGTGAGTCAAAGAAGCATCTGAGGCGCCTATCCGGCAGGACACGTTCCACTTCACATTGCTATGGCACAGAGGTAACATGAGTCCGCAACAAAGAAGTTCCTCACGAACCGACACTGGGAGTGCCCTACTTTCATGATCATGGAGTTTTTCTATGAAAAGAAAGGTGTCCTGCAAGATGGCCATCAAGCTTCGCCTGTGCATGAACGGATGCACTAGGAGTCCGGTCACAGCCTGAAGTGTTTTCTTTGTGACATGTTTCAACCGGCAAACAGAAGCTATCAACCGAGAAAGTTGCTCAAGCTTATGCAATGGAGTTCCTACTCTACCGGTCTTGCTGTCTACTTCAGTTCCCCAAGCTGTGAATCGGCTTTCTTTCGAGAAGGCCTTGTTCTCGGAGGTGGGAATGCCATGACGTTTATACTGCTCCCGACTGGCAGCCAGCAGCTGCTCGTCCCTGAAAGTTTCCCCTTTACGCCTATACTTCTTCTGGGGAAGGATCTGGGTTATTATGTGGTCATCGATGTAGAGGCCTTCGACGGTGTGGGCTGCAGGCAGAGGCTCACGAAACATGAGGGTTTCACCAGGCTGCATGCAATGACCGTCCTGTAACACCTCAAGGTGGACCTGTTGCGCGATGTCAACCGCATTCAAATCCCCCATGGCAACCACTCGAAAAGAAAGAAGGTATCTTTTTCCTTTTTCCCCTCCAAACTCTTCATAACCCTCTCCATCAAACACATGGCCAACCGTGTTACGGGGTAACCACTGTTCATTGTGCTTCAAGAGATAAAAGTAGTTGCTTAGGTCATCACCGCTACCACGAATGGCATAACCTGGAGGGACTATCAACTGGGTCAAGAGGGAACCGTGGGGTAGCTTAGCCCAAACCAACCTGCGTTCAAGTTCATTAAAGGGTCTGCGGTCTAAAATGATCCTATCACTGGTGGGTTTGTGGTCTACGGCAAAGAGCCCCCCGGTTATCATGTTGCCCTGTTCGTCTTTAAGCCCCATCTCTTCAGGGATTAGTGTGGCCACTCCGGACCTCAGCAGCTTACAATTCACAGCAAACTGATCCTGAGGTTCGACTTTGTAACAACCTTTCGTGGCTGTGTCAGGAGGCACGTCATGCGGAACACATGAGACCAGGTTCTCAAAGGTCTCCAGGTGATGGCCTTTCAAGAAACTGCGAGGGTCAATGATTCCTGCGGTGGAAGGCAATGACATTCGACTAGGAGTGACATTCTTGGCTACATTGGCAAGCTTGCTCACAGAGGAGTTGCTGGTGTAAGATGAATTATGGATGACCTTAACCAATTCATTTAATTTTAGTAAGCCGCGGCTCAAAGGTTCACTGTTACCCTGGAGGCGGACAAACCTATGAATTTCATCATGCAAAAAACCGGCATACTTGGAGTGCATTGGTGTCCAAGGGGCGCGATGAGCGCGCTTTAAGAGGCTAAGTTGTTCAGAGGTCTTATGGGGAGACCCCGCATCTAAGAAGGTGAAGAATGCCCACATTACCTCAGCATGTCTCCATGCCCCTAACCGGTCTCGCCTCCGAGCCCTTCTACGAGAACCCTTGGATTCACCAGTGAACTCTGGCATTACCAAAAGAGACGGGAAGATAGATTCCCCCTGATATGTTGATACAGAGGGTGTCCTAGGCCCCAACCTCTCAAAATCAAGAGAGGACTTCAACCGCAAAAATCGGCCAAAAGAGCCCCAGCTGTCCTCAAGGCCCTGTACAATGGGCAGTTGCCCAAAAAACTCACGGCTGCACGAACGATCGGATGCATCCTTCAGGCGTCCGTGGCCGACTTCTCCTTGTCCTTGTCTTTGGTCTTGTTGCGGCCCTTTCCCTTTCCAGGTGGCTGCGAGGATGTCGCTGTCGAGGATGGGTCTTCTTGGTCGCCCTTCCCGCATCCTTTCTGTCGAAGGCTTTGGGTGCTTTTTGCCAACTCGTTCATCGACTTCAAGTAAGCTGTTACATGCTGGAGGGAATCGGGATCCCCCCCGAATGGCCTCACCCGAAATGGGTCTTCGGCCACATGGGTCAGAAGCCAAGCGATGTCCCAGCTGTTGTCGATCGCCGCCTGGTGCATCGCCTGGAGGGTCAAGGTGCACTGAAGAGCCGCACGATGCGGCTCCTCTTTCAATAGCCATTCCAGTATGATGCAAACCAGATAGTGACATCGTTTCAGGTTCTGCTGCTTCCCGAAGTGGATCCGCCGATTGAAATCGACAAGCCGAAATGGCTTTTCCTGCGCCCCGAGCTCCTCTTCGATGTGGCGCACGTACCTGCGTACGTGCTTCAAAGGATTGCGGAATTTCCGCTTCCCCGCCTTCCTGTAGTTCACCACAGCCTTCGAGTGCCCCTTCGAGTGCTTCTCTTCCTCGGAGCTCAGGCTGGACGACGAACTCAGGGTGCGGTCTGATCCGCTGGAGGGGCTTCTTCTTCTCTGCTTCTTCTCCTTCTTGGACTTCATGTTCTGGGCGATTTGGAGTGCAAGGAGACCGTGAAGGGGATCTCCAGCACCCAGCGCAGCTTGAAGCATTGCATTGGTAGCTTCTCCTTCCAGCTTCGCTTCGTTTTTGCTCCCCGACTTCTTCTTCTTCTCGATGAGCGAGAACCTTTTGGATCTGCGACGAGGTGTTGACTCCTCCTCGTCGGATTTTGCCTTCTTTCCTTTTTTGGTACCACTCCCGAGCCATTGCTTTCTGAAGTCGGCGAGAGCATCGCTGCTGGCCACATCGTCCTCTGAGTCGCTCGAGCTGGCATCTTTGATCTTCTTCTTCGCCTTTGGTGCCACATCCGAAGCAGTTGCGAAGTGAAGATCGTCGTCTGTTTCCAGAGCGGCCTTCCCGGCCGCAAGCAGATCCTTGTTGTCCGCTCCAAGATCCAGCGACTCCCCAGGGCTGGCAATCCTGAGCAGATGTCCCTCCGATTCGACAAGGCAGTAACTCTCCTCCTTGACAGTCACGAGCGTCAGGCCCGCATTTTCGACTTCCTCTGTGTTGCTCTTGACCAAAGTTTTGATCCATCCTCCTTCTTCTATGTGGACTATGACGGCCTGCCGCCATCTGGGCTCAGTGAAATTGGAGCCCAGTTGTAGGAATCCTCTAGTTCCCACTCGAGGAGGCATAGAGCCACCCCACTATCCGCTGACTGCGGCTGTCCTCCAAGCCGTAGCGATGGCACTCGGCCTCGAATGCTTCCTCAGCTGCACGCCGCGATCCACAGCGACGCCACTTGATGCCACCAAATTGCCCCCCGTTCAAGCAGAGCAAGCCAGTGTAGGCACAAAGCGAATGCCCCCAATGAATCCCAGCTACAGCAGCTCGGTCTTGATTGGGCACTGACCAAACTGCGTACCAGCGGATTTCAGCCCCGGCCGGCAGCCCAGCCTCTTCCACCTCAAGGCCGTCCACAGCGTAGTAGACCCTTTCAGAGCAGCTGGTGGTGAACACAGTGCGGGGATCAGTAGCAAAGGTGGCTCCCTCAGCTGGGGGAGATGTGATTGTCTCCGCAGGCGCGGAGGTGGTTTCCTCAGGGTCCCCTTCGTTCTCAGACTCAGGAGCTGAGACCACCACCACACCAGAGTCCTCAGAAGATGGTGTGCCAGGCTCAAGCCTCGCAGGACCAGATGCCGCCAATCGCCTATGGCAACAGATGGTGGACGGCAGCAATCCTGCGAGTGGCATTGAACCCAAAGGATGGCTGCAGCCGTTTACAAACATGCTTGAGGTATACTTATATACACACTGTATGTATACATTTACTTCTATTCATATATACATATTTGGTTATTTGTGTTTATTATTGTATGATTATGCATGCATACACATGTAAACACGTAATTATACATAATAGATATGTGTAGTATACATACATGCGGTTTATTCAATTCCCAATGGTGCAATATAAATGACTACTAACGAATGTGCATCTTGTATTGCGATGCTCATTTGTGTAAGAACGAAGACGCATCCGCATTTCGGGTGGTTTTCCAAGATCATCCCTGGATTTGTTGCCTATATAGCTCTCACATCCTCTCACTGTTTATGAGTTGCCTGTTTCCACACCAAATTCTAAAGCAGTGAAACATCGTAAGCAGTTTCCACACTCCACTGCTGCCACACACAGGCCCCCTGCTGTCGCATCCTGGACTCGATATGAGCCCAATGGTGCGGAGTGCACCCCATGGGATCTTGCACCATCTGCACCTTTTCCTGTCGCTGGAAAGCTGAAAGGCCATAAGAAACCAGCAGTTGGTGGTACACAAAGACATCGTCTACTTAGTCTACTTGGGGATACTCGGGGTTGAGATATGTCGAGATGGAAAATCAAAACAAACAGTCAACGAGAGATTGGATGATCAATGCCATCACAACTGATAGAGAAACCTACATATTCACATTTCCAGCTTTTTCACTTCAACCCGAGTGAAACAACCCTGCCGGGTTCTGAACATGACCATGAGACCACAGCACTGTGAAAGGATGGGATTCCCGAAGGATCTGGACAAAAGAAAGATGTGAGTTCGTGAATGCTGGTTATTGATTGTACCTGCTGCGGAGCTTTCAAGCAATGAGGTTCCTAGTGCCGCTATTTTCGAAAATGATCCCAATTTGTCTCCGTGCAATCTTGACATCTGAATCATCTAACAACCCTTCCTGAAGGCAGGTTCACATCATCCGACAACACCGGCAACAGCAACGACAGCAACAGCAACGACAGCAACGACAACAACGACCAGTGCACTGCCCGTATAAGACAGACGTAGAAAATCGACGTGGGAGCTGATTTTCTTCCAACGTTGAAAGGGTTTCACTGAGGTTCACTGATCTGAGAAATCTTCCAGTCCCCCGGTCTCCTCCTCAGCCAGAAGCAGCCACATGATCTGCTTGTCTTTATGAGCTCCGCGCCCTCAGCTGGAAGCAAGGAAGCAATGATATGTCTCAAACCTTGATCTCAACCCTGTGATCATAGTCTGAAGATGTATGAAGCAATGAAACAATGATTTGTCTTGTAAAGGGGTCTTCTAAACAACTATATCATAAGTGTTGACCATTGCAGTTGCCTGCTCAAAACTTCAGCTTAAAATCAAAAGCCAGATACCATCAGCAAACCAACGATAGCCAGACTGAAGCCTGCACACACTTCACAACGTCTCAAGTGACAAAAGTGACAAGGCAACTGAGCCGCCTTTGTCCCTGGGTATCTTCTACGAAGACTGGGCACTCAGCTGGACTGAACATACGACTGGTGTTCAGGCGATGCATCGCACCACTAATCATTGGATTGATGGATGGAATTGGGGCAACACCACCCTAGCGTTAATCCTGGAGAAACGCTCGCAATTTCCTTGCTGATATAAGACTTCAACCCAAAATGAACAGATTTGTAGACTCAGTAGAGCTGCTGGACTGTTCACAAGCCCTTGCTTGTATCACATCACCCACACCTACCCCTCATCAATTGTGCTAGGCCCCTTCCCACAGCCGTCGCTCCGAAAAACAGAAAGGCACTCCCTGCAAACGCTCGGCCTGCTGCGCCATGTGTGGGAGTCCAGCCATCTTTCGCTAGGATCTCTATTGCAGCATTCCTCGAGCAATGGGAGGGACCACAGTATGGTGTGTCCAAGAGCCCATGGTTCTCTCATGTGGACATGGCTCAGCACAGTTGGATCAGAAGTTTCTCAACTGCTCCGAAGTTTGGAAGCAGGGCCCTGACCCTCTGAATTCCAGCGTCACCGGAAAGCCAAAGCTTGTGGAAACGTATTTGCTCCTGACGTGCTCACAAGAGCGATGCAAATCATGTTTGGCCAAACTATTGAATCTGTTTTCTGGAAGCTGGAGAGCAAAGAAGAGGCCAGAAGTCTATGCATCTGTCAGCTTGGTTGACTCCCTTGCATTACGGATCTGTTGAAATGAGGCTTAGGCTTTGGTAAATCCTTGGGCAAAACCATTGGATAACTCTGTGCTCACTCAGCTCTTGGAAGTCTGCTTTAGGAAATCTGAGGCAACAAATGACAGACAATGAGCTCAATACCATGATTGCCCAACCGATATGCTAAATGTCAAGGCCAGCCGGGATCCTTTAATACCTGACCTTGGAACGTGAAAAATGTGGAAAGAGACAGAGAAGAAGAAAGAAGAAGAAGAAGAAGAAGAAGAAGAAGGAGAAGGAGAAGGAGAAGAAGAAGAAGAAGAAGTCATTCCAACAACACTTCCTCTTGCTAGGAATGATTTTGAAAAATAATGCTTGCTTGCTTCCACGTAATACTTTAGGTGACAGCAGCGTGCACTATGTGCCAATGCTGTGTCAATCATGCTACATCTTGACCTTAACCAGTGCACGAAACCATAGGTTCAGGGAACACCAACATGGCAAGCAAACATCCATGAGGTGATGCCTCAATGTGCAGTATTGCTGGCGGCCATTTCACGGCAGTGATGAACTTGCCTGCCCCAAACATTGAACCCCAAAACGATCTCCATAAATCAAGCAGGTCACTCTATGAATCATACTCCGCTAGAATCAGCCGATCATGGCAAACCCTTGGATTCCAGTGGTGAAAACCCTACGGTTTTCCCTAGGGTTTTCCCTGCGGTTTTCCTCAAGCATTCCAGGATGTTCTTGTTCAGAGGCGGCGGTTGTCGATAGCTCAAGAAGCCCGTACCACTACAAGCCTGGCACAGCGGCGTTGCCGTGACCCAGCCGTAGCCTGCTGTCGTTTGACACATGGTATTGCTATACAACAAGGACTTCTGTATAGTATGATAATAGTATATACTATTATAGTATATAGTATGCTACTACTGGAACATTGCTATATACTTGGAAAAACCACAAAGACTACTGTAGTATATACTACTATTATTGCTACTGCTATTTTTGATTACTGCTGGTATCATTACTACCGCTAGTACGGTTCAGCTGTGATTCCGAAACCTATCATGGATTGATTCTGGTTGGCAAACAAGGAATTTTGGTACATGTATGAAGAATTATCTCAGCCATAGAGGGAGAAAGCCACAGTTGTCGAAACAATTACGCACCAAAAGAGGCACATGGTCCTTACACAAAATGGCAACCGAATGGAGGAATGACCGTTGAACACTATGACTTTTTGACCATTCAATACAAATACCTCCACCAACACCAACAACGCCACCAAGACCATGACCACCAGAACAACCACAATCACGGCAAAGGTCGCAAAAAGATCATGACAACAGCAGCGACGACGAAAGCAACCACCGTCGCAACAACTGACAGCGACGGGGACAACAACTCTAACCAACCACCACTCGATTGTCACGGCAGAAACGCAACACCCAGCAATCAACGAACAGCCAAAATCAACAACCAACATCATCAAATCCAACATCAACTCCTTCATCAACTCCTTCCTCCCAGGGACCCAAGCAGCCCTTCTGCAGTTTTCAGTTTCCAGCAGCACCTCCAAGCGATCGCCCGGCATCAGCCCAGCTTCCTCCGCTTTGCTTCCTGCCGGGATGGCCACCACCAGGGCCTGGCGGATAGATCGACTTGCTGAACATAGCAGGACTTAACCATAGACTTATGGGTTTCCTTGCTGAATATGTTCAGTTTACTTGACTTATTTGCTTGCTGAGTCTTGCTGAATATGAGTTTATCAATTATATGACTCAAGCAGCTGGGAACTAACCATGGTCATAGGATTTTAGAGGGGTTAGTTCAGCTAGACTAGAAGATCTGTAAACTTATAGAGAAAAACCCCAGCTGCACATCCAAATGTCAACCTTTCGGAAAATCTGGAGGTGAGGTGAACTAATATGCTGCCAACCTTTGAGAGCCTGCCATCATGCTTAAAGCTCGTTGCCAAACCTATAATGGCAGCTGCCTGAGCTTCATCCGCCGACTTGTGGCCAACCACCTGGCCACCGCTTGCATAGACACTGCATCGAAAGCCATAGCCAAACTGTAAATGTACTACATAGGATGGACTATAGGGAGTATAGTGACTATAGTGACTATAGAAAAGCGTACGTGTAAATGTAGACATCCAACTGTATCAAAGGCCAAGTGTGAATAAAAGAAGTTTGGAGCCGTCAACAATTGCACTGGGTGCCAAGCCATGGGCTGCCCATCGATGTCGATGGATAGTTACAATCCCTCAGCTCAGGCTTTGAGGCACCCAATTGGCACCTGCACACCCAGCTCCATATCGGTCAACAACTCCTGCAGCGGTGCACTGCTTTTGAAGAAGCAGACTGATCGAGGCCTGCAAAAACGTGGGCGCAAAACTGCTGTACATTTTCGTCACACTGCATGGGTAGATTGGAAATTCAGAGGTGGGCTCCCAAAGGCTCCCAAACCACAGCGTCAGAGCTCCTGTTCCGTGGTGTAGATCAAATTCTTCAGGGAGAAGGTCTTGGGATCCCTGTAGAGCTGCAACACCTGCAGGCATCCCCTGCTGTCATGGTCGAAAGCACGGGTTTGAAAAGTCCCCGTTGCTGCTCACCCATTTTGCTCACTCAAGATCTGCCAGAGTGGGAACGTCACGTGTGGCCTGAAGTGGAGAAAAATAACAAATGTTTGAGCACCATATATGTTTCATATCCACATCTATACAATTATGAGTAAATGTATGTATATGCCCCTATCAATATATCCAATCCATATCAATGTATCTATACCAATACATCCATATCAATAAATCCATATCAATATATCCATATCAATATATGTAGATATCTTTGTTTCATTGCAAGATCATGTCCCCCGTTTTTCGTACCTTGGAGAGGAACTCGGGCTCTCCACTCATCACTGCATGGTACAAGGCGGAGAAACCATGCGCATCGGTGAGGGCCAGGAGGTACGGATAGTGCGACACCATCGCGCGTACCTCCCCGAACCACCCGGGCGCAGCACGCGACGGAAATACCCTGAAATACCCAGGTTTCAAAAAGTTGAATCGGAAATGAGGCTGATGGTCTCTGGCATGTGAGGCTGCCCACGCGCAAGCAGGCCGCGGACAGTGATAGTGTGCTTGTGCCTCTGTGCGTGTGAAATCTACCCCAGGGAGAATGTCAGAAAAGAAGAGGAACAAAATAGAATAATCAAGAATGGTCAGTTGTATAAGCAGTACATGCATAAGATTATGTTCCTACATATATAAACAAGTTCGGTGAAAGATACAGGCGAACGACACAGAGTGATGTACCGCAAGCCCCCATCCCCGCTCCTCCCGGAAGTTGGCAGCATCGCAGTAAGCGAAGAGGTCCTGACAGATTAACAAGTAGAAAGTACGAGTAAGTACATGAAAATCTATCTAAAGTCACACTGAAGTCAGGAAAACAAATCAGTTTTACGATGTTTTATGTGGAAGTCATGACTTCAGGCAATATCTTCAGGTTCCTCACCAGTTCATTGATCTTAGGCCTGAAGCAATGGAACAAAGCCATGAACTGGGCGAAGCTAATTCAAGCCTAGCCTGACGGGGATGCCTTACTGGGATGCAGCCATAGACATGGGGCACTGCATTTATTGCTTGGTACCGGTATTTAGGACCGATTCTATTTCGGAAAGATCCATCGAAAGATCCACACTTGAAGAGTTTAAAACAAATATGTTTTGCTTTCCAAAACAGAACTCAACCCACGTTTGGATGAGACGGGGCGGTTTTCAATTCATTGCTTGAAGTACCAACTAACTGCATGATCGAACCAAACATCAAACCAAACATGCTAAACTCAGGCAGTGCATGGCAGTACCTTGTATTCCATGCCAAGCGACACACGTGCCGGGTCTTAAAAGAGACACCATATATTCGGGGTCGAAGAAGCTTTTTGCTCAGTGTTTTTTGCATTTTGTTCCTTTGGACGCTTGGACTGTATTCAAAGCAAACACGTGCATTGATATGATAATTCCGTACATTCATAAAGAAGAACCTGAATGTCGAGGATAAAAAGAGCCAGAAAAGCCCCAAACCAGAATCAGCCAGTAAACTTCCCAGCAAATTCCTTCCATTTTGCTGAATACCAAGTTTCAGGTCCATCTTCATTATTGAGAACTGTGAATGGTTGAGGGTGTACAGTAACCTCGATCAGCAATCGGCATCCCAGAACCAGGGTCTTTTTCTTTGTAGCTGGATGTGCATCAACCACCATCCACCCATCCCACCCTGAGCTTGGCCATGTCTTTGTCCAACTTCGGTTTCTTGATGCGGCCCTTCACATCAGCACCTCACTACCACACCACTGGACTGCAGCTTTGCGGCATGATTGGAAAACCTGCAGTCATTGGGAATTCTTTACTCATAGAAGTTCCCACTTCAACTACCACGTTTGTCGGGCTCACACTTGCAACCTCTGCAACCCGCTCCATCATGGTGCGCTGCTCAAATATCACAAATGTTACAGGCAAAACGACCGTGTTCCAAAAATTGATGAGAAGTGCCCTCCTCTGAACTTCTATGGGCCGCTGAAGGACAGAAGGCTTGGAATTCCCGCCGTGTTGATCATCCCCTGAAATGGCCTCCCTCTGAGTTCCCTGACGCTGATAGTAGCCCACGTCGCCAGGAATGGGATACCTTGAAGCTTCACCGGCCGAAAGTCACCCCTTCCAAGCGACGAAAGTCGCAACCATGAGGCGCAGAACTGTTACACTTACAGGACTTACAACAGCCCCCAAGCTGTCGCTGTGAAGTCCCTCAGTCTCTAGCAGAGCAATGCTTTTAGATGAGGCGCAGCCATCAAGTGAAGAGTTCCCAGCAGGAAGCCATGTTACAGTGACCTGAAGTGCGATTAATGATCAATGATCCCCGTGTATCAACCTACTCCGGCATGGATGCGTATCAGAAATTGAGCAGCCCGGCATACAATCCAATACCCCTCCGATTTTTGCGTGGAAACATCCCTTGCCATATTTTGTTTATCGATAGTAACTACAACTCAGAGTAGCACACATATAAGATGAGGCTAAAGATGTTATAATAAGCGGTAATTCGGTATACAGAACTAGACATAACTAGATTCAGAAACTCTAAAAGTACACTGCTTTTGGATGGTCACTATCACTGGGTTGTGGTTGGTTCATGGGAAAATCTCCAGGAAGCCCTTGCTTGAACGACGAGTTCTTGGACTTTCCTGCATAGAAACCCAGCACCTCCCATCACCTCCACTGCAGGGCACGGTGTTTTGGCGCGAGCCGCTGCCCTGCGGTGCGGTTCATGGATGGTTCATGGATGCTTGGTGATGATGACGGTTTATTGATGGTGAATTTTGATGATAATTAATGATTGGAAATGTTGATGGTCCCCAATTGCTGGAAATGAATCTATTCGGCCCAGAAAAGGGTAGGACACCAGCTGGTTGATTGTGACTATAAAATGCCTTTTCGTGCTTCTGGCTATTTTCAATCACTAACTCCAACTATCTATTTTCAAGGAATCATGGACCAGTATCGACAATTATTGGTCATTGCTTGCCGCTAATTAACCATTACTCACCATCAGTACCCATAGTTGTTAAGCACTATTAACCAATCATCAACCATCATTCACAACCATCACAAATCACTATTCACCAGTACGTCAGTAATCATCAATAAACACAGTTCTTAACCATTCAATACCCGTACAGATCATCTGATAACCATGGGGAATCAATAACTAATCTATTAGCTAACCACCACTTCTCGCCACCATCACTGGCCCAACCTGAGAATCATGCACAAAAAACAATACCAACCAACATCATTAACCAATCATTCGAACCATTAACCCATCAGTTACTCAACCAATCATTCGGTTAAGCTTCCCACCAACTCCAACGCTGATCGCTGTGGACCGCGGTGGCGGCCCCCGCGCCTCTCTTTGTTGCTTTGCGCACGGCTGGTGGGCGGTAACCGCCCGGCC
>VSDK01029849.1:28267-67035 GCA_009767595.1 Symbiodinium kawagutii | reverse complement strand
GCGGCGGCGGCGGCGCCAGGGACCCGCATGGCGGGCAGCGCAGCACTCTGCGGCCTGGGGCTGGGCCTGGCCATGACAAGACGGCTCTGTGTGAGCCAAATGGATGGATTCGAAGCAGATGAATTCATATGACGTTTATTACTATAAATGATTAAACAATGATGAAATCATATGTCATAGGGTTTGGTTTGAATTAGTTCAATGGCATTTCATGGTTCGAACTAAATCTATGGATTTAGAGGTATTTAATGGTGATATGATTCAATGGTGTCTCAGCTGGCGCTGTCCAAACCTTCGGAGTCCTGACAGGCCTTGTTGGTCAACAGCCAGCGAGGTGGTTCTGTAATCCGAACACATCTTTGACTCTAATAATGGAGGTCAGTGAAAAAATATTTAAATTGTTTTCGAGGTTATTAGTAATAATCACTGAGATTCATGACTTTGAAAACACATGTATCATCTCTAAAAAACAAAACAAACATGGAGGTCACTTCGCAGCGCGGCAGCATGAAAGGTCAGACATGATCAACATCGTCAAGCATCATGAATCATGAACATCAACCATCGCTCATCATATCTGTATAAAGGTGTCATCATTTCGTTAAAGGTGTTATCTACATCATACGTGTTCTCAAGCATTAGCAGTTAACTCGTCCCCTACGTAGTTCACTGAATTGTTCTTACCACAACTAACCATGATTAGCATACTATTACCATGGACCATTACCATGGACCATTCGCATACCATTATCATGGACCATTCGCATACCATTATCATACCATTATCAATATGATGTAATAACTATTATCAACCATTATCAACCATTATCATTAACGATTATTATTAACCATACCATTACCATAGCATTGTCATAGCATTAGCAAACCTGTGAACCACAATGCCATGTGCCTGGAGCCGCCGGCGGACCCCGGCAGCGGCATGCGCTGCGTCACCACGGCGCCTGCCCGTTTCACAGACCGCAATGGACGGCAATGCGTTGGGTCGCCCATGGGGGGGTTGGGGGTTCTTAGTGCTTGGTGATCATGGTCATAGATAGAGCTTGTTAATCATGGTTGTTATGGTTGATAACTATTGCTAGTCGTTATGAATCATGGTTGGTCATAGTGATCGTAGTTCAGAATGGATGATTGTTGCAGATTGACCTTTTATTCTGCGCCATCTGTTCCAATTGTAACTTCCGATCAAGCGATGTCAACGGACGGATCTTCGCCGATCTTCCCCTGTCAAATCCTTGCTGTCTTGACCCTCAAAAAAAATGTTAGCAAGCCAACGCGGTGGGTCTGCCAAGTCGCCAAAGCATTCCAGACATTTCATACTAACAAGGAGAGATGGTGATATGTGATCCTAACTGCATGAAATATCGGGGAACAGCTCGGTTTCTGTGACTGCTTGGGCTCAAAAAGAATCACAACTGGCCTTCTTGACATTTCTTGACTGGTGAATGAGTCCATCAAGGTCAACCAGAAACGGCCCCTACCAGGACCCTGCCTGCAATGGCCGACCCCTTGGTGTCTGCCATGGCTCTCTTCACATGGCTTGCAAGTTGCGGTGTCCGCTTGAGGGAGGTGGGAGCTGGACTGGAGCTAGAAGCTCTTGCTGAACGTTGGATGTTCGCAAATTTGGATTGTTTCATGTTGCTTCCCAATGTTTGCATTTGTTGCTGTTTGCTTATTATCTTGTTGTTGGCTGGGTTTCTGAAGGACCACCTTTTGGGGGGGTCAGATTTAGTAGTATGGTGCCATGATGAGGGGAGTGGATCCATTCAAGCGAGTTGCGAGGCCAAGGCTTGGGGTGCTGGGCCATTGGGTGGGCCATGCCATGCTGACTGGTTCCATATGGCCGCCACTGGTGCCACTGGCTGCAAGGCGCTTCGTGTCGAAGCATCAGAGACCATCCAAATTGCGAATGCTTTCAGCAAGGAGTTCCCCGGTAGCGCTGTGCATCGAGGGGTCCTGTGCTTTTCATTGACTGGTCGTCATTCCAAAAGCGCCTGTCATCGCCAAGTGCCACAACTTGGAATTTATGTGACCCTGGGGAAAATTTGATCAGACCATCATCCTCATTCCAGTCGCGATCCGATCGATAACACACCTGCGGCCCCGGTACCACGGATCCTGTGGGATGACCCTAGCAGGATCATTGGCCCAACTTTTCTGTGCAGTTGAGACTTCAATCTTCGGTTCGAAGGGTGAAACTTGGTCTGGTGACTGTGATCCCCTGGGCCGAATGTTCGGTCAGGGTCGTTGTTGTGCTCCGCCGCTGAGCCTTTTTGGACCAGATTTGGACCGTGTCAAAGGAAGCTGGGGAAATCCCCGGATGATCCGTTTGGGGATCTGTTAAGTGGTTCAAAATGCCCCCCTTGGGAAGATCCATTCTGACGAAACCTGCCGAAGACTCCAACATCTCGCAGCACTAAAACCGGTACGAACGGTCAAGGATGGTCAAGGCTCATGCAAAAGATTCAAATCTGAAGCCTTAAGCACCTATTTGGGTGTGGGTCCTGAAGAGTCATTTTTTGCTTGATATCATTGATATCTTCACCAAAAAAAAAGCATCGCATGACCCACATCCAAAAAACGTTCACGGGCGTCGGCTGCAAAATTCCAGCTGCAAAGGTGGATCTCCGCGCAGCCAGGGTTACAAGTGGCCATGGGTTCTATCCCTAAGCATTGATCTGCAACAATGGAGTGGACTAGTGGACTAGTGGCATGTCATGATTTGAAGAATGAGGAAGTGACATGAAGAATGCGCAAGAGGTGAGAACTCAAAAGAACCGACGAGAAGAACATGCAACATGCTGTTGAGTGCTCGCAGAAGGGATACCCCTGAGGAAGTCACTGAGCTGTACGTAGCTCATGCGAAATACTCATAGCGCACCAAGCAGCGCCATGTTGGCTATTCATTTGTGAGTAAACTGGGTGAATCCCACAGAGCATGATGCGAATGACCATCCCCTGTCAGCCAAACCAAATGTAGACAGATCCAGCTCCGAAGGTCCTTAGCCACCTCTGCAAGCTGGAAACTTTCACAACTGCCCAATTGAATGCTATCTCTTTGGATGGTGAAACTCTTGGAAACACCCAACCAGCATCAACCAACCAACAACTGTGAGACCAAAATGACTCTGGAACGAATCCAAGCGGCTGCAGTTGCTGGTACCAAACCATTGGATGCCAGTGAGTCTGGACTGATTTTAGGGGTCCGCATCGATTCTTGGATGCATCCACCCATTCCTAGTACTTTACGATATTTCTCTGCATATCTCTGCGCTTCGCCCCAGCACTTTTGTGTCCCAGGATTCACTAGCACTCCGGCAATCCGGCAACAAGAATTGGTTGCTCCCCATACCTCAACGTTGATGCTCAACTCTTCGCAAAGTTGTTGTAGGTTCCTCAGGACTGGTGAAACCCTGGTGGCTGAGAGAGACATCCCGCAAAACCATACCTTTTGATGTCGCTGAAGCATGTTGGAACCCCTAACTCTTTAGTGCTTGCTGACCACGCCCCAAGCATGTTGCCAAAAGGTTTTCCAAATCTTTATTTTACTTGAGCTGCCACTTTCTATATTCTGATTGAAGGGACATGAGACCTCTGCCAACTCAGGACTGATGACCAACTACTTAAACTTCGCCAAAATCTACAAATTACAAGCGTCGAATCTTCCGAACACTTCATGCTTCATCTCTACTGTTTGACCACCATCAGTGTCGAAGTGACCTATCCAAGCGTAAAAAACATTGGTGGCTGCTTTCTTCAACCAAACCAATAAAGAATTCCGTAGATGATTGGCCACCGCCAGTGGGAGAACCACAGCCAGGTGACAACGAGGCGTCGCTAGGTTGGCTTGAGATACACCAGGATCACTGTGATATCGTCCACCACCGCTCCACCTGGCGTCCATGGTGGTGCCACGCAGGGAACCAACCTGTGTAGTAGAGAACCAACGATCCATCACCGACTTTGCCTGGGCAAATCTACCATTTTGCTGCTGGTAGACCATTTAGGGACGCACCCAGTTACAGAAGCTCCGATTCATCGACGTATGGTCCATTCAATTCGTGGCCAGGCCAATATTCTCAGGCAATTTCCAGAATCGACTTGAGAAGATGTTGTCAATGGACCAAATCAAGATGTACTCTAATGGTGGTTTCTTCAAATAGGGAACCCAAAAAAATGGTTGGTTAATTATGAAAAATCGTCCAAAAGTATGTCCATGGCACACTCACCACACTTGCCGGCCCCCCACGGGGCCCCCCCCACGGGGCCCCCCCACGGGGTGCTGCCCACGTCCCGTGCCCAGCGCCTTCCTCTCGGATCCAACGGTCCCAGGCTTCCTTCGCCAAAACGTCGGCAGCTTTCTGAGCCTCGGAGAGATCTGTGACCCCGGAGCTCATTGGGAATCTAGCTTATCATTCATAAATGGATGCATTCATATATATATATATATATATATACAATTAAGAAATGATGAAAAATGATGATTAGTTGGGAAACTCAGCAACTTTGATGGTTTAGGTTCCACTGGAAACCAGAAATCACCATAGGTGGGAAGGCTTTGCTCCCACGGGAAATCGATAGAAATGAATGCCATGACAATTCCCTTCCAGGCCAGTCAATCACCCCAACAAAGAACGATGCACAGGGCAAATATATGCAAGTGTTTCCTTGGCATTTCTTTCATGCCTTGGAGCCTAAGAGTGCCTGGCTCACTGACTAACATTCCTTTATCTAGGCCCTTCCAGTTCTGGCTACTGGATATGAGTTGCATGAAGTACTTCTTGAGCCGCATCAACTGCGCCAACACTGGGGCTACCGCTGGTGAACTTCAGTAGAACATGCTGGAACATTGTTTCGGGATGGAGCCAGGGGGTATCCGAAAAGATAAACCCCCAGGCCCCTGAACAAAACACGAGAACTGTGCAACCATGAAATCGGGAGCGGCCACAACAGATGGAGATAAACTGATTTTTAGTTCTGGTTGCTTTTCCTAGGTTCACTGCCAGTGCCACCATGAACCCAGGATTGACCTTACGAAGAATGATCATGCTGATCCTATAGGTGCTATGATCATGCTGATCCTATACCTGACCCAGTGATCAACCACCAGCACCCCCACCTCGGTCGAGGAGTAGTGATGGATCAAGGTGATGGCCTCTTGTGGCGTGATGAACTCCTCGGCATGCCCCGGCGTGTGCCCAGCCACCTGCCCTACCTCTTCATGGTGGGTACCCTGGGGGTGGTCATGCCTGGACGTTTCACAGGAAGGGCCTGGGGTGGTCAATTTCTTCGTGGTGGTCATTACAGGCTGTTGTCATACAGAATGCTAGTAACAAAAAAAGTCCTTCGCGAGAAGTCTCAACCACCTGTTTGCAACAGCTCTTGAAGAAATCACAACTCCCTCTGCCCGTCGATCCCTTCAATTTCAATCTTCTCAAGCTGCACCAAGACTCCCAAACACCGTCACTGCAGAGGAAGAGAATCCTCTCCTGTCCAGACGTTGGCGCTGGCTCCCAGAGCTGGTCGATGAAAATTTGCGGATGAAACCCTGGGGTGTCGTGGGTACATGTTGGCCACCAAACACTGGGACTTCTTGGGAGAACCAAGCAGTAGATTTCACCAACATTCCCGAGCTTGTAGATTTACCAAGATAATTAATCCGACAAATGCAGTGATTTGGGGCTTGAAACATGCTGAAAAGACACAACGCTGAGTTCCACGATCTGTATCCTGGGAGTAGGACCTCTCATCCATAGAGCCAGTTGAACTCACCTACACTGGCCAAGTAGAACCTTGCCTCAGTGAGTTTGCTTCCCTTCATTCGTGTAACATACCGACTGCCAGGATTTCTCCGCGCCCGACACCCGCAGCCTTGTTGTTGGGTTCAACCACTGCGATCTCGGGTTCGCAGCTGATGCCACAATCTTGATGGCCCAAGAGATCTCCTGAAAAAGAGAGTTGAAAGAGGGATGTATTGAAAAATTGAAAGATTGTGTATTGAAAGATTAAGAGCTGCAAGTTGAAGGATTGAGTATTGTCCACGCTCTTCATCGCTACTAACCATTAAAAATGGCAGTTGATGCCATCAAGACAAGTCAATCTTGAAAGCAGTTTTTGGGTTTTTGCACTGCAAACGCAGGAAAAAAAACTGCAAGAGCTGACACAAGTGACACAAGCACTCACGGGGAGCAGTTGACCTGATTGAAACAGTAGGGAGTTGTGGAAAAAATGACGGTGATGATGATGATGATGATGATGATGATGATGATGATGATGATGATGATGATGATGATGATGATGATGATGATGATGATGATGATGATAAACATAATTGTCAACCCGATGATCATGATGACAACCACAATACCCTGCATACCATCCGTACCAGCAAGCACCCAACAGCGGGGGTTTCAACTGCGGCACAGAGCAGAACTGGGGATCCAAAGATCACAAAGGTCCATGCGAGATTGCAAAAAAACAATTGGTCCAAGAAAACCAACAACGACCACAAAGGCCACAAAGGTCCAAGAAATATCACCACCTGGCCAAATGGTGCTATCCCCTTTTCAAGTCCAAAATCATCCCCAGGTCACCCGTCTGGCCTATGCAGCGGGACATGTTGAGGCCCGGGTACCGAGCGTTCTTCGCATAGACACGATGGTTGGCGTAGCCGTCAAAGACCACGCGGCCACCGGCCCTTTCAATCCCTTAGCCGGTGATGGCAAGTGCCCCTTCTGCTGTGGTTCCTAATTATGGTGCCACGAATGGCATCAGAGCACCAGTCCGTAGCTACCTGTGCCCGCTGTGCTTTGGTGCCCGGTTCATTTATTGGTGTGTGCTGTGCGAGATCCACTGTCGGCATTGGCTCTGAACATTCTCGCTGTCATTTCACAGCTTTCCTTTCCATTGCCAGTGGCTCTGCAAAGTGTACAAAGTGGAGCCCTCACCGCAGGACCACTGCCCACCTCCATCTCGAAAAACCGAGGCACGTTGTTTCTCGTCCTTCAAATTCGGTTTATGGTCACGGGTCAAAGCCACACCCTCCCATGAATTGCCGTTCTTCGTGCCCAGCACTGCAGTACTGTCCTGAGGGCGCAGCAAAAAAAACATGGATCAAGGAGTGTGAACAAATGATATCCAAACAAATACTACAGTGAATCTAGGATTCTACAAACTCGAAATACCATTTTGAATCCAAAATCCCCCAAAAATGGCACAACACAAGCCATGCAAATATTGCATTGATGCCCAGTGCCCATCCCATTTGGTACTCCAAGTGGAAAAGAATTGATCACTAAGTCACGAAAAATCACCCAGGCCTCATTTGGGCTGTTTGAAAAACTCAAGACATACCTCGATGGAAGCCAACCCAGTTATTGATACTGAACCTTACAGCTGATGTTGAGAATTGTTTGATCTGGCGGTGAAGCTGGTTGACAAGCTGGTTCTTCGCGGAGCAGTTTCAGTGTCAACCATACCCTGCTCTTCCAATGAACCACTGCTAGTCCCCATAATGTTGCAGTAGTAAAAAGCAAGCAAATTTCAATTCCTACCTTTGAAAATCAGTTGGTTGATATACATGGAATGTCTGGGGTCCCGAAGTAGCTACGAAGTACTGTACACTTTGGATCCAAAACATCCAACACTTTGGGCTTTTTGCGCGCAACCTTGTGGTTGTTCTTATGCATCCGCTTGTGTCAGAGATTCCCTGATTCTTGGTTTGGTTGCCTGTATTTGCATGGTTGGACCGCCGCCGATGTGAAAATAATAGAGAGACATTATCATGTACATATGGACATTACATGACATTACCATACATACACAACTGATATGTACACATGTATTTCTCATTAGTTATCTATCCTTGTAGACATTTTCCAATGGGCGGACAGCCTTCGGCCGAGCATCGGCAACATGAGCCACCGTGATCTTGTTCGTTCGGTGGTCATGCACGGCCAACGTGGCCGTTGTCCCGGACATCTGCGCATTCCTGAGCCGTGCCACGGTGGTGAACAGCTGGGTTCACCGGTTCCCCATAGGGCTTTCAGTCCAAACTTCTAGCTTTCAGTGAACCAGATTTCAAAGATCGTCTTCAAGGATCTTCTTCAAAGATCTTCAAAGTAGCTTCTAACTTTCAGCGATATGCAAAGTGGAGGCAACCCTGCCATTACTCCGTTGAACTGTGATGTCAACATCTCATGGTCCATGAGGGAAATTCACGGTCACCTCCTGTCTCGTAGGCCCAACTCTCAGCACGATTCAGTGTACCCTTAAAAACTAACTATCTCTCATCGAGGTATTTTGCCCATTCAAAAAGTGCACTCTGAACTTTGATACACTCCCGGCGAGTGGTAAGGTCAGGAGAAACCTTAAGAAGAAAACAGCTCAGAAACTGAGATCTTGAGGCTTTTAACTTTCATCATCCTTCCCTGCAGAGCACAGAACAACAGAACACCACAACCAAGGTGCAACTGCTTCATCTTGTCCGAGGTATGTACCATGCTTTGTGTCTTCCTGCGAGCCACCACACACCCGAAAGATTCGAAGCAGCCGAACATTGAGTGCTTGGAAGGCTTAGACTGCACCGGGTTCATCTCAATCTCTGAAAATCTCAATCTTGAACCCAGCATTGGACAAAAAGAAAAAAATAGGCTGCGAAAGATGGTTTTGGCATGTTGGTACTGAAGGGAATCACCATTTCCAAGAAGCTGGGTTTAGCTTGTCAAACCGACAAAAGGATTGGATGCTTCTGGGTCTGCATGCACCAAAAAAACTGTGCAATCCATACGCAAACCCCAAAAAAGGTTGGACGGGAATGGATGGGAAGCAGGGAACCAGGTGTACCGACTGCACTTCGGCCTTTGTCAATTGGTTGATTTACAATGATTTACATGCACATGCACTGTGGCCATTCACTGTCTGATATTCCTCAAGGTTCCCCTTCCATGAAACTAAGATAGACATACTCCTGAGGTGGCACCTGATGAGTTTTGTGACCTATCCATCGCAGCGCTGTTGAAACAACTCACCATCAGCTGGCTTGACAACCGAGTTAAAGGTTTTAGTCCAAGGATAGTCAAATGGTGATCTATGATTAATTCATGGTTGGTTGATTTGTGGACCCTGATGGTTTACGGATGATGTCAATTATGCTGAAGAATGGTAGGATTCACCCCAATGGTAGACAAAAAACTATCGCACCTGTCAGGTTCAATTCAAGTACCGCCCCTTAGTAAGCTTCGCAAGGTATCATGTTTTCTGACCTCCAGGTTCTCGTTCTCCACGTAAGCTGCGATCCACATTCTTTGGACTGTTTCTGAAGAAATGCGATAGCACTGAGTAAAAGATGGAGACAATGCGATGACTACCTGGCACTTGACAACACAAGGTTCGCCGAGGGAGCCTTTCTTGAAGCCCAACCACCCACGCGCGCCTGAAGCAATCGGTCAGGATCGCGCCCCACTCACTCTGCGCAGCGCGGGGGTCGGAGACAATCAGCTTCGGTAGTACGTCCTGTCCGTGGAGAGGGGAGCACCAAAGATTAAAAACTGCTGCTACCAGAAGCAACCTACCCATGCTGCACACACCTTCATAGCTGTTGTAATTGCGATATGTGAGATATATGGTGTCACTCACTAAGACCATTACCCAACCAGCCAAAATGAGAGTTTGGATGGTGCAAGTTGAGACATGACCAATCTGACCAAACATTGGCAAGATGACAAAAGCTCGTTCAAGACATAGGGTGTTGTCAAATTTTCGTCAATTGGTCTCATCCCTGGTGGTTCGGCAATCAAGAACTGCCCGTTGGTATCTCACACCATGGTGGTACTGATTGCCACAACCCTGCTCCTGCTGTAGGTCAATCGAATATTGCCAGTGTGAATGGCATGATCACATTGTAGCAAGCAATTCAAGCTTTAAAAGATGGAAGCAGGCTATGGCTGACCAACGTGCAGAATGGTAAGTCACGAAATGGACCTAATTTGATGTAGAGAAACGATGGGTAACCTAGGGTACATGTCACCTTTCGACTCATTCTCTTCTTTCCACTTGTCAGTTTGGCACTTCACAAAACACCACGAACGGCAACGCTGAGCTCACTCGGCCTTCACAAAGTTAGACACATCATGTCCTGCACGGCTAAGGCGGTGGAGTGGTCCATCGCCATGGTGTACCCCCAAATGTGTTAGGTGGCTGGACCCAAAACGATGATTTCTGCAGTTTTCATGCCATGAGCCAACAGCTTTCATGGACCATGAACAACAGCCTCGTTGCTTTTTTGTCCAGGTTCCCTCGTCCCAAAAAGGAATGCGGTCGCGAAGCCATTCAGATTGCCGCGAAGCTTTCAAACCTGAAACTATCTGACTTCTATTCACCCACGATACCCACAGTGCCGCCTTTCTGGCCATGACCATCAAAAACGCCATAAATTGAGAAGTCGTCGGTCTTCAGCATGCACCAGGAATCCTGGTTGGGACTCTCCTCGGTTCACACGGCACTGGTAAATCTCATTGGCACACACTTGGCCAGTGCTCCAGCCAAAAAATTGGTCTGTTCACGGGCAGGTTTCAAGTATGAAACCATGTCCAAGTTCCAGCGTATACAATTGTTTTGAGTTCAATTTTCAATTGGGTAATGAAGTAGTCCAAATTTTAGTTGGATCATTTCCCAGGTCGAAGTTCAAGTGGTAAGACTTGCTACTAAAGGATGCCAAACGTTCGTCTAGGAAAGGGAACGTTGTGAGTAAAAGAAATCCCTCACGCTCGTGTTTCAATATGGGAATCCCACGAATTCATGAGTCTCCGGAAATAAACCTGATCGTGCAGCTCTAGAACTTCAATGAATTTCACGGAATACCTGGTGAGGTTGGGGTGTACTTGAGAAGATGTTGTTGGGTAGCATGTTTGCAGATTTGTTTGCCGGGCCTATCTACTTGACTGTCTACTTATGTATCTATCTATCTATCCTGCATACATACCATATCTCATCTCATCTCATCTCATCTCATCTCATCTCATCTCAAATCTATCTATCTATCTATCTATCTATCTATCTATCTATCAACCCTCATGTCTATCTATATGTCCATGAATCCCATCCATCCATCCATCCATCCATCCATCCATCCATCCATCCATCCATCCATCCATCCATCCATCCATCCATGCATCTATGGATGTGTGTAATGTGTATGTGGCTATGTTTACCTGTATATACCTCTATGTCCGGGTCTGTGTTTGTGTATTTCCATGCGTACATAGTGGTATGTGGAAACATGTGCACGCATTTGTGTGTGTGCGTCTGTGCATGTGTGGATATGTTATATATCAGTATGCATGCGTATATGTACGTGCATGTTTATGCGCATAGGTACGCATACCCATATGCACCTATGCCCCTGTGTACGCACGCAGATATCAATACAAAAAAACTCATTTCATGAATAGATTCCCATATTTTCCCATAGATTGCAGAATTGTCTGAACCAATAGATTCCCATAGATTCCCATAGATTCCCATAGACTCCCTGAGTCTCCTCCTGTGCTACGACCTCCTCATCAACCCCGGGCCCCTGGACTTCGGTGGAACCAAGTCGCAGGCTTTAAACCCTTCCGGCAGGTGTAGCCCAAGCCATGCTGTGCGGCTTGCAACTCGTCTCCAAATTGCTGCCTAAGCGGATGCAGATGGCTGGGAACACCGGGGGATGGCTGGGAATACCTGGGGATGGACGGGGATGGATGGGGATGGATGGGTTGGTCTGGTCGTGGTGGCCGTGGAGATTCAACAAGTTATATCAAGCAATAGGGTCTGGGAGTCATTTTTGGTAGGGTCGTGTGACCGCAACACATGCTTGACAAAACAAGTCCAGGAACCGGTCATGACCCTACCAACCCCTACCGTTAGATCTTGTGTCGTCCAGCTGTGGCTGAAAAATGTTCATCCACATGGGTCTTGCGGAAGATCTGATCATCTCTCCAAGGCTGAAGTCATAGTCACTGTTGGAAAAACCCCACGAAAATCTATTCAAGGTAGCCTGTTTGGAGCCAGCTTGGTTTTGTTGAATGAGGATGAATGAGGAGGCTGAGCCTTGAGAGGACACCTGGGGAGTTATTTTGGAACTGTTCAATGTCAGTCTTTGGATCTGGAAGCTGGACGGAATATGAATGGTTGGTTTATTACTATAGATGGTTCATTTTGGATGGTTTGGGGGTACACCTATTTTGAGAAATCACATATCATTGCTTACACAGTTCCAACGCAGTTCCAACGACAGAAAATCAAAAGCCAACGACTGGAGGTACAGATGGTGCTGATGGAGTTGATGCCGAGGGGGATATGTTCATCATGGTAACTTGGCTATGGTTCAATATTAACCAACTAATAATGGTGGTTAATACCCTGCAATAATAAGGGAATACAATGGTCAATGGTAGGGGAACCAGGGGTACGGGGTTTTGACCCACTGCCACTTGAATGATACCGACAGAGATGAAGATGACGCGATGACACAGTGACAACTACCCAACCATCACCATCAAATTGTTTATCCGATCTAGAGTGATTCAGGCCCTGCTGATCAGATTTCTAGACTTCTAGAAGGAGAACACAACAGGGTGAAGGGAAGCCTCTTGTAACTTTGCTGCTCACGAGGAACGGAGTGGTGATTCTATCTCCTACTGTACCAATTCCAAAGCATGCTAAAGCAAGAGGAGCTGCAGGGATACTCCAGGCAGCTCCAGCTAGCTTTCCTCATGATGTTCACACACATGCAACCATCATGTTCATGCTGACAGATTCCGAGTCCATCCCGTAACATCGATTTCGTGCAGAGGCCGTCCAATGAAGTTCGGCAAGGCACTAACCACCAATGAACGACTGGAAGGCACTGACCACATCTAACCACCATGCAATCCATCCATTTCTGTCGTCCAAGTTGCATGGTCTTGTTGGCAAAGGAGGTTGGATTCTGATCTGTGGACGAGCCTCGACAAGGAAACCATCTTAAACTCCAACGTGAGGCATTGCTACCGTGGCACATCTGAAGAAGTCGAGGTCATGGGACTGTTTGGGGTGACATTTGTACTGGCATATCTGACTATAAGAGCTTATCTTTGCATATACCTTGTTGTTGGCTGAATAAGAGTTTAGCTTCGTTTCGAACTGGGTCCAGCAACATCAGTGATGGATCAGCTTGACTACGACTATCGATTCCGAGAAAAGTTCCCTTTGACCAAACTATATCGACTGACTCTCAATGACATCCCTATTAGTAGTAGGAATTCTGGTGAGTTCCAAACCTTTCGCAAATCCTGATGACTGTAGGGTCACCAAAATGCCACGACCAGCCCTGGCCCCATCTACACCATTGGCTGGCTGGCTCCATCTGTTCCGACGAGATGCAAATTGCAGAGTTACGGCGACCTTTGGTCGACTGTCCATCGCGCTGGATCATGTCCAACAAATTTTGCTGGTTGAATTGGGCAATCAGCCCTCAGTGCGGCTGGGAATAGCTCGGAGGGATGCAAATGTGGGACATCGCCCCATGACCGGAGGGTAAATTCAATTTACAGCGGGTAACACTACGATGTTGTCGGTCTAACTAGGGTGGACTTGAATCATGGGATGGGCGATGTTTTGGAGCAAAACTGAGCGTCCCGAAAAAACCTCAACGGTGGCTGCGCTTTGGCAGCCGACAAAAATCGATGACGAAAGTAAGTAGAGCTCACCAGCTCCAACTAAGAAGCGGTCCATAAACTGCATCGGGATGTTTGCAACGAGGATGTGCCCTACAAGATTCAGGGCATGTCGACTCAGCCTGCCCACTGCAAACCAAATTCCTGGCATAGCAAACTTTCAGGGCTGCAGCTTTGTCTCAACCACTTTGTGTTGGAGTCAGAGCCCATGTTTTCTCAGAAACTGACTCAATAGCAGGTCTTGGCCACACGGTTGGGTGTTAGACTTGGCAAAGTTCAATCAGCATCACAATTTTTAGGTGTTCAGCTGTTGCATTTCAAGTTTCTAGCTTGGTGAATGCCCCATACATCCCCATGCCCCTTAGAAATCACCAATGGCACATGGCCATTTTTAGCCCCAGATTGAAAGCATCCAATCTGAAATCCAGTAGAAACATGCATGGGCCCGTCTCGCAGTCCGAGAAGTAGAAAAGAAAAAAATCCTCGAAATGGTGGGGATGTGTTTGGCATGTAGCAATTCGGTGCTGACAGTTTGCTAGAATCGCATCAACTGGGCATTGTGTGCGACCCAAAATCATCCCAAAGCAACGCAACGAAACGAGTGGTAGCAGCTGGTAGTTCCAATGCAGCTGGATCTTCCAACTTCGGGCGGCGGCCGGAGCCTACTTCCATCCACCAACCACCAGGTCACCATGGCTCCGCATCCAAGGGGCCGCGATCTTCCTGAGTGGCACGATCATCCACCTCGTGGACTTCGCCTTAGCTGAACCAGCTGTGACCATGTGGTGACCATGTGGTGACCATGGTGAACCTGGTCGCTGGTTTCATAACCTGGTCATGATAAGGGTCCTTGTAACCAGCAACCAACAAAAGGATTGTGGGTGACTATCCCGGGGATGATCAGAATCAAAAACCCAACGATATTCGACCAGAACACTGGAAGAATTCAGAACAGCGAAGGCAGACATCACCGGTGAAGTCTAATGAGTTGGGGGGTTCATGTGTGACTTACATCTTCCAATTTGAGACAGATCTATTGTGCAGCATGGCTCCTCTGGATCCTGCGAGTTGAATGATTTCTTGTGGCATCCCCTAGGAACCTTGCCATCCTCACAGTAATTAGATTCTACACCTTCTACACCCTTTGCAATCTTACATGGCCACGAAATCCCTCCCTAGCATTGACCAAATGCCTCCAGCTTGGAGCACAGGGTGAGTGGTTGCACGAGATGGAGACAATAGAAGCATTCCTATAGCAGAATCTGACCTAACACCGGCCTAACACCTCTCACCAGACGAGACCACAGCAAAGAATGAAACATTTCCATCCAAATTCCTTGCTCCTCGTCTCCCAAAAAGGGGCCCTTATGAGATTTCGGAGCCGCTGTGCCAAGGTGCTCGCATCCACATTGCCAACACTCAACCTACGTCGCTGTTTTACAACATTCGCCTCTGGCGCGGTTGCGGTGGAATACGACGCAGCGCACCCCATTTCATGAGGCCATGAACGCCCAGAGCAAAGGTGCAGGGCTAAAAGCTACCTGTGAACCAAGACGTCAACGGGATTCCAAGTTGAGATAGGACCAAGGAGCAGAAAATGCGACCAAAAGCCAGCTCCATGGACCAAAATGGATAAGCGGGGCTACTCCAGTACTTGTTCGAGGTTTACTGTCAAAAAGGCGATGCTTGGAAATGAATTTCCTACTAGTCAGTAAAACTGTTCGCCTTCTAGTGCAGAGAGTCCTCCGATGATCCGGCACATGCATGTGTCTGATCATGTCTAATTAAGCTATATCATCAGGTTACACAATAGCACCAGAATAGAACTGCACTCACGTGAAGAAGTGTGGAGCTGTAGTGACATTCCTGTGTGAGCGCTGTACATTTGACTGGTTCCCCTACCATCATAAAGGGCTCTCTCTCTCTCTCTCTCAAGGGACAATGTCAACACAAACTCTCTTGCTGCCTTGTTACTGCCACGCTGAAGCCTGTCCACTGCCACGCTGAAACCTGTCTACTGCCCCGCTGGAACCTGTCCACTGCCACGCTGAAAGATTCCTACTGCCACGCTGAAACCTCTCTACTGCTGTACACATCGGACCATCATGGAGCATCACAATGCTGCGAGGCTGCAGCCCTCGTTCAATCTGGAAAGCACTTCTTCTTTTCGCGTTCCTGGGAGATGCTACAGAATCCCCACTCAAAGACCACGGAAAAGTTGAGATTGGGGAGGTGTGGTTCGACCAATCTCATCCAGGCAACAGAATTTAGCCATTACAAAGCAATGATGTTCCCGTTGCTGCCCAAGAAGAACACTATAGAACAGATTATCTTATTCCATTGGTTGATGGATCAAGATAGTGAATCAAAAACATGATGTTTTTGTGTTTGGCACTTGAGATGCTTTTTTGGTGCGATAAACATCTTCTTGGAGCAGGACAGCTGGGATGTGTATTTCTATCAGAGCCCAACTTCGCTTCCCAACATGCCCAACTTCAGTCGCAGAGTCCAGTTCCAAGGATGTGAAGGCCTTGTCGAACACTCCTTGGAAGGCTTGGGACGAGGGAGCAGAGAAACGAGCCTTCTCCCATGGGGACTTGGTGGTGCACTTTAGCACGAGGGGATCAAACCCTGGGATCAGCTTGGTCACCGGCTTACGTATCCCCAGCCCCACAAAATCAGTGCAACATTGACACGACCATCGGGCTGCCACTGTCCATTGTGCAGCCTGGGCAAGACTGCAAATTCCCCCAAGCAGTCCGACGTAGTTCAATAGAATCATTCCAATTTCAATCAAAACACCAACGAAAGTGTGGAACATTGAACTGCATTGAACTGCCTCCATCCATGAAGTACTGGGATTAGATTGGAATATGTCTTGGATCACCGAATTTGTCCGGTGCACAGAGCCTGCGTGCGAAGGTGTTGGCCACCATCAACGGGAGCACCAAGGTTGCTTCTGCATGAACCTCCCATGTGATCCAGTGGAGGCAGTGGAGCCAGCAGTGGAACCATCACTATGTCACGCAACTTGGCGTCATGTAGAACTGTCCATTAATCATTAATGAGGGAGTCCCCGTCCAAAAATGGTTCATTTTGATGAGGAAACAGCTGCCATTCCACAGTCCAGGGTTACTACTGTCTTTGGCCTGCCCCATGAAATTTTCTGACAAACCTCAGCTGCCAGTGATGTTTATCACCTTCGAATGCTTCCCGCATACATCGTACCTGCGTACATCGTACCTGACGTATGACCTAATGTTGACCTTGGAATATGCACAAACATTGCATCTGACAGACGATATGACAGTTGCATAGCCTTGTGCTTTGCATACATCACTGAGATGGAATATAACATATCAATACATATCATATCATGTCTGTGAGATTGTTTAACCATTGAAAATTTACCTGACACAGGTGCTGGCATGTAGGGTCGGTTGGTTGTTTTTCATTTGTACTGGCACATCCTGCAAAATAATTCAAAATAAAGGGTAAATGATCTGACATGTATGGACATATCTACATGTATGTAACTTACACGCATATAAGTCAACATGTGCAATACATCCATATCGCAGGTCCAGGGCTCAAAGAAGCAGCGCATAAGAAGCAGTAAGAGTAACGGTGACACCTAAATTCAAGAGAAAACTCACATGGCACGGGAACAACAGGGAACAAGGGGAGATTTCAAACCTCCAAGGAAATAGATATAACTGGCGGGGTTGAATCTGAAAGCTAATCATTAATTGGATCATTGACTCTTTGTCTTCATTCACAGCCTCCAGGCATCGTACACCTGCAGTTTCGCCCTGCTCCTGAAACTTTTTTGTTCGTCCTGCTGCGTGGCTGGTCACCATGCTCGGTCCTCGCCATGGTGTACAGCTTCTGGGCCCGGGCGCGGACCTCGAGGCCACACTGTGGCCTCCGGGTTGGCGCCCGTGGCGTCCGTGGCCAAGACCTTCGTCGTAGCGTGCGACGTTCCAAGACCAATTCCATACTTTCATCGGGCGGACCCTGCTGCCGTCGAATTTGATGAAAGCAACAGGGTCGGCCCGAAGGTGGGAAACCGCTGGTGACCTCAGGCAGTTCACCAGCTTCGGTTGCTCGATGGCGGGACTGCTGCTGTCTTGATACTTGGCACCCTCCTCTGCGTTTACTACAACTATCATCCCACCCAAGAGGCATCTTCAAGGGCGGTCTCCAGCAAGAGACTTTGGCTGCTCCAGTTCGCTTGGCATACCAGAAGTCTTACTTGCTAGGTTGTAAGGCAATGCTCTCACTGTCGTTCTTCAGGACAAGGCTATGGCTATTGACTGCACCTGTCTCCGTTGCTACTTCCACGGCGTGTGTCTGGACTGCACCTGTCTCCACCCTGGGTGGCTTTGGTGAAAGGCAAACAGGTCAAAGCCTCAAGAGCTCATGAGCGTTGCTGCAGTAATTGCGAGCATGTCAAACGCAAAGACAACAGGAACGACAGCTGCGTGCCATATGGAGAAGGATACATCCGGATCCGGTGAATGAAACAGGACTCATGGAGACAGGAGACATCACAGCTTCGCCTTGAGCATGGTGAAAAGAAAGAAATGAAGAAAATGGTGAGCAGTTCTTAGACCCACAAATGGTGAGCTACCAACAAAGAGAGAAAATGAATCGAATCTGCCCCAGCCGGGCCTTCACAGGCTTAGCATCCACTCGGATCTTGCCCCAACTGACCTAGCGCTGGAGCAACAATCAGACCCCCAAACTGTTGCCAGTGCCAAGTTTTGAGAAAAAGAAATGGCGCTGTAGCATGAGAAACTCTGATCATTCCGAATTCCACCCTTTTTGAAATCCCTGGTTCCTCTCCAAATCACTGAAAGCTGCCAACCTGAAACAGGGTCCTGCCCGGTATAGCATACGAATACCCAATGCACAAGGTCACAAAGGGTCTAAATGAATCAACATGCCCTAGAAACTGATCCTGACTTCCGCTGCATTTGGTAAACAAACATGTGGTTGGCAGAAATCCGAAGTTCCGTACTGGGCCTTCCAGAATTTCTGGTGCAACAAACATCCCTGGCCCTAGCCAATAAGTTTGAATCAATGTCATGCATTCATGTACACCATTGTACTCCACGAAGTCCACAGTTGAAAACAAAACACACTTGCCTCTATTTGGTACAGCCATATCTATACGTGGGGGTGTTAGTTCACGTCCCAAAAGTTGCTAGCGCTTTTCGCACCATACTCCCACTAGTCACTAGTGCTTCATCAAACCCCTTTCTTTCAGCCATGTCAAATCTTGGCGAATCCATCAGATCTTTGATCACATCGAAACAAGTCTCGCCCTGCAAAAAAACAAACCTGTGATGTGATGCAAACTGCTAAACAGAACGACGTCAGTCCGCAAATTGGATAGAGTCCCATACAAATCTGCCAAATACCATGCTTCATACCTGGAATCAAGTTCATTCAACCTCAGTTTAGAATCTACAGTAAGATGATGTCAGATGATGTAAGATGCTGTCAGATCATGTAAGATGATGTAAGATGCATAGATGGCAGAATGAAACAGAAAACAGCCGAGCAGCCGCTTCATCTGGCCGCGCGCCGCTGTCCGAGCCGTCGAACTCCTCGCTGCAGCTGTTGGTCGAAGCTTGCTGTTGAACCACAACGGAAGAATTGACAGCCAACAGGTCCAACAGGTCCAACAGGTGAACCAATAAGAAAAACATGGAATAATATTAGGAATCATATGGCATGTTGGTCTTTACATGACAGGACAAAGACCACCTCCCAGAGGGTTCCTGCAACATCTTTACTTCATGCGCTTCGTGGTTGCGGGTTCTGTGCAAAAGCAGCCAATGGACCAGTAGCAATGGTCATGAAATCCAAAGCGAACAAAAATGCTGAACAAGTGCGCAAGAATTCCTTCCATTTACGTTGATGTTGATGTTCGTCAGAGTCATGGTCAAACATCACACCAAAAGGTCCACAGCTGCTGGGTCCCGGCTGTTACCTGTAGCATCAGTTACCCGTTCCTTCCAGCCACTCACACTCCTGGGCTGTGCTAACATAGACCACGAAGTCAGCGCCATTGCCTCAGTCGAAAACAAAATCCACAGAACAAAACATCATGATATAACATCTGCATATCTTATACTACATATCATATTTATGTGTATATATAAATATATATTCATTTAGTAGTGTATTCAAACTGTCGATTTAAACTTTAAACAATTGGCTCCGCATAGCTGCATTTTGTGGCCGCACATGCCCATAGAACTTCAGTCCTACAGGCAGCAAATTCCTTCTGTGGCACCATGGCACCGCACCAGAACCGTGTATCAAAGCCCAAACTATGACGACCTTTCATCAACCCACGTTGGCACTCCACTGAAGACACCAAAAGCCCAAAAAACACAAAGTTTTACAAACAAAACAACCGTCCCTTGACTCACGCAGTGGAAGAAACGTCACCTCCCTTGGGCGTCAGCCTTTGGTGGTTCCTGCTCCAACCGAAGGCTTGGAGACTCTTCCGCAAATTTTCTGAAGATTTTCACAGTCCCAGCAGCGCATCAGGTTGGCATTCATGCAGTGGTGTTTCACCAGGCCTCCACCTGGGGGCTGGATCTGGTGCCCAATGGGGGGCTGACCAAGCCTTCACTAAGGGTCCTATGCCGGTCCTATTGGCCGCTCTATGCGGGTCCTGTGGAGGGGGTCCTATGAGGGTCCGATGGCAGTCCAAGGGGCGTCCTATGGCAGTCCTGTGCAGGTCCTACGAGGGTTGTATGGGCGTCCTAGGGTCACCACATGGTCGTTTTTGATGCCACTTCTCACCCGTGCCAGCCAATGAAATTTGCTAAAAAAAGCTGCCTATCGCAAGGTGTTTCAGCTCTGCTAGAATACATTCAGCAAAGCCAAGCTGCCTATCACAAGGACTCCAGTCTTGCGTGCCTTCATCGCCTCGCAGAGATCGGGCAGTGGACTGGGACTATCAGCACTTGATCATCCCGAATGTCCAACCGATGTGCACCCCTCAATGGGCCAATGGGGATGATAACAATGAGATTTCCAGATTTGAAACTACCCCCTTGGCAGTATCCCTAGCTGCTTTTCTTCTAGGAAAGAAGTTCTTCTGGCCACGGGGGATGTGCCATACGAATCGGATTTTCGATGCGCAGCATATCACGGTGTATCGTTTCACGGTGAACCAGAGCTGTTCAGATCTTCGATTTGGATCGTCCTGCAGCCCAGAAACGACCAGAATCACAAACAGGATCACCACGAAAAAATTGTTTTAAGCCAGACCCATCTCTTCAAGAACACAGTTTGGGATATCCATATCCGTTTGGAAATGACTTGCGCTCAAGTATCATCCAAAAGGACCCCAAGAGGAGTGCAGAAGTCGGTATCCCTTGCAAGGACAAGCTTTATCAAAACCCTGTGGTCGTCTCCATAATCCCGGTAGAATTGCCACTTCTACTGAATTCATGCAGCGGGACATTATGAACTCAACAATCTAAGCGAACCGTTGTGACTCGCAAATGCAACCAACCCAAGTTGGTTGACAGCAGTCCGTGGATTTCATTGGTTACACCCGTACAGCTGCTTACTAACCATGAAATGAACGATTCATTCATTAACATTTACAGTTTTTCCTGACTTCCAATTATCAACTATACAACCAGTACAACTAACCATAAGCCCTTATCAACCATTTCCAGTCGCACCGCACGAGGCGGTGGCAGAAACTCCGAAACAGGCTGGGGTACATAGCGAGCCACGGGAACAGTGAGGGGTGGCTGGACTCTATCCGTCTGACCATCTATCTGTCTATCTATCTTGTCTATCTATCTCTCTGGATCTAAATTATCTCTATCTTTCTCTCTTTCTGCGTCTATTTCAGTTGACCTCTCTCGAACTCTGTCGATTTTTCTCTGCTTCTCTATTGGAACATCAAACAAAGTCGAGAGCCCTCAGTTTTTTTCGAAGTTTTTCCAACATGCACATGTCCAACCACAGCCGGCTGCGACTTTCGGAATGGATCCCCACACCCAACGCTTTACCCGGGCATTTCACATCATTGGCATCTCTCACATCACATGTTTTTCTTGCCATCTCTTCTCAGACATCTCTTCGCTGCCAACGATCATGTACCATTAGTCAATGTTTACCTCATCATCAACCATCAACCATGGTGAACTGATACTTAACTATGCACCCCCCCATTATTTCGTCGCCTCCCGGACAATCCTCGCCTGATCGTTCACCCCACGGATGTCCTGCACCAAATCCAGCACGAAGCCTCCGGGTGACCGGTTGTTTGGTTCATACTGGGATTAAGAACTGTGTATCAAGGGGTTGGTGAATGATGGTGAGTTGCCCAATATAGTAATCGGTTGGTGTGGTGGTTGGAGTGGCGTGGCGTGGGAAAATGTGGTATGGTATGATGCTTTGGTTCGAACAATATGTTGATGTTGTGCGAAGTACTGGGTACACCTTTCATTGTTTCAGCATTCTCAATTGCGAACAACAGAAACTTGAACGATTTCGAAAAAGTTTGTCCCTATATTTGAAGAACGATTTTCAAATTACGGTTGCAAAAAAAAAAACTAAAGAAATGCGACGCGCAAAAGATTACGAATTCGAATTTACAACTACCACACTAAACAGGAAAACGTGAAACTTTTAAAAGGCGGAAACAATTTAAAATTCAAAAATATTTCCACACAGAATATTCCGTCTTTCAAACGTCTGAATATGCAAATTTTGGATATACGTGCGCACATACAAGACTATGTTTCCGTTGAGAAAACAATGGAATTTTTCAAGCGAAACTTTAATTTTTACCGCTATTAACACCATAATTTATTGATCGGGGCCATGGCAACATGGTGCCCGCTCAAAAGGACCATGACAAAAACTATCCAATAGTTCATTGCATTTGTCCCTTCCGTCCGCTTCTAGAAAAATAATTGGCAAGTGGCCATCTCGCTTTTTCATCAACGCCAAAAAAATTGTTTTTCCTCGAAACATGTAGCGAGACCCAATGGTTGAGCAACTCTGGCTCACTTGACAGGACAGATATATAAATTACACAAAGTTCTGGCACAATTGGCGGGGCAACTGCAGAAGGCTGCAAGGGTTTCTTGCAACATTTCGCAATTGCTATTTGCAATTTGTTTTTTCATCCCTAGTACAACAAGCGGGTCAATATTTGGGCAAGGGTCCAAAACCTTGCAAATTTCCTTCCGGCTTTGATTCATGGCCAAATTTATTGGGTTTCTGCTTCCGGCCCGTTGACATCTAGGACACCAAAAATTTCCAAGAATTTTTGGCGCAATTCTCTAGTGGGCGGGGAGGCCTTTTTTACGCGTATTTTTACTTTCAAATCGGCCAAGTTCAAATGTCCTTATGTAAACATATATAAGAATGTCATACGCCTATTTATTATTTACGGATATGTTTTACACACTTTGAAACTTTTGTACTTGCATATATGCCTGACTTTTTATTTTTTCATGTTTTGGTGGTATTTGTTGTATTTAATGATTCATCTGTTGATTTTATTCGTTGTTTATTGACTTTCTCATTTTCTGTCTCTGTATTCGAGCGCGCGCTTCGGCGTCGCAAACTGGCTGCAAGAATTTCGAAACAAGAAAATTGAAGCACCGGGCAAAAACGAATTCCGACGGCCTGGCAATTTCCAAGGCCGTGACATGCACAAACAATGTCACGCAGAAAAAAAGCATCCATTGCTGACGGTGACTTTCTTGCAAGTGCAGAATGAATGCGTCAATAGCACGCATCGCGTGAATGAAACAAAACCGCTAGACCTGCGTTGTTGGAAGAAAATTGCAAAGATATACAGGATATTGCATGATGTCGGCTTTGCACACCATCAACACAAGCTGGCAAATTAAGGCATACCATCATGTTCGTTTGTTGAGGACGAGGAAAAGGACTATGACAAAATGAATTGCCGACTGTGATTTTGAAAGTGTTTTTGCACATTTAGACACGGTAAGGTCGCTGAACAGCAGGTGGTCCGAGACTTTCACACGACGAAACAAACAGCTTTGGAAGAAAACAGCTGACAGAGAACGATTGCTATGGTTGGATGTTAACTTGCACGGGTGCCTCGGGAACTTTCAAAATAAGCGTTTTACAGTGTTCCGAAAATCAGAGGGTAAGTCAGAAAATCAGAAACGCATATCATGTATTTTGTAGGGGTTCTCCCCCGAGCACTTTTTTCAGCTATTTATGCTATTTGCTGCCTAGCAAAGAGGGTGAAGAGGGCAACAAAGATGGTGAAGAGGGCGAATTCACCTTCTTCACCTTTTTTTTGCAGAACATTTGATCGCAAGATCAGAAAACAATGCCAAAGAGGGCGAATTCGCCGTCAAGGCTTTCTTCCATCAAACATTTGACCACTAGTTGAGAAAAAATGTCGAAGAAGGTGAAAAAGGGCGAGGAAGAAGGCGAAGAGGGTGATGAAGAGGGCGAGGAAGAGGACGAAGAGGGTTTTGAAGAAGGCGAAGAAGGCGCATTCACCCTCTTCTCGTTCTTCCATCACAGATGACACAAAATGAGGAAAACTGGCTCAGGATTGCAACAAGAGCGAAGAAGGCGACGAAGAGGGCCAAGAGGGCGGGTTAAGCCCTCTTCGCCCTCTTCGTCGCCCTCTTCTCCGCGAAGAGGGCGAAGAGGGTTTTTTCGCCCTCTTCGCCCTCTTCATCGCTACATTGCACTAAAATAAGCGTTCCAAGGTAGAAAAACTAGTCCAAAACGCTTATTTTTCTAGCATTTTTCTGGATGAAACGCTTATTTCAGCGCGAAGAGGGCGATGAAGAGGGCGAAGAGGGTTTTTTCGCCCTCTTCGCCCTCTTCGTCACCCTCTTCGCCGCAAAGAGGGCCAAGAGGGCTTAACCCGCCCTCTTCGTCGCCCTCTTCGCCATCTTGGATTTTTTCTTGGCTTGTGATCAAATTTTGAATGGAAGAATGCTTCAAAAGGTGAAGAAGGCAAATTCACCCCCTCGTCCCCCTCTTCGTCCCCCTCTTTGCCCTCGTTGCCCTCTTTGCCCTCTTTGCCCTCTTCGCCCTCTTCCTCGCCCTCTTCGCCCTCTCCCTTGCCCTCTCCCTCGCCCTCTCCCTCGCCCTCTTTGCCCTCTTCGCCCTCTTTCTCGCCCTCCTCGCCTTCTTCGACTTTGTTTTTTTAATCTTAATCCTTGTGATCATATATGTGGGTGGAAGAAGGGGAAGAGGGATCCTCCCTCATTTTCTTGGGTGGCTTTTTTGCAATTCTGCAGAATCAAAAACTGCCAAAAAGTACCAAAAGCAATCGAAATTGTTCAGTGGCAAGCCCCTGATTCAATGGCAGCTGGGTGCAGCAAAACCCGTTGGTGCCCTGAGAACCTTGGAACGCTTATTCCAGTGAGACCCTAATCCCGCGCAAGTTGATATGGTTGGAAGTCCAAAAACAGCGCGCGGGCGCGGTGAACGCAAAACAACAGTATTGCGAAGCGAATACTTGTTTTGAACAACAACTTTTCTTCATTCACCTCACTCTTCGCCCTCGCCCTCCGGAACAACATCTTCGAAGGCACGGTTCACGCTCTCTTCGACCTAAGTTCCGGCGGCGGCGGCCAAGGGCATGGTTCACCGCGACGAGCGTCGCGCCTGACCGGCCGGACATTGCCTGCAGGGGCAGTTTAGGTGCTCATGCCACGGCTTTCCGATCAGAAAGCTTCAAAGAAGATAGATGAAGGACCGTGCCTGGGCTATGGGTTTGGTCGGGCTTTTTTTTCAGAGTCACCCACGCTGCGATCCGGTTGAGGTGCGGATCTAACACGGAAGGGGCAACTTGTAACGCCAAAGCCTGGGCGTTGTACTTCAGGGCAGCTTTATAACCTTCCTGGGACTGCCATGCAGGTCACTCCTCAAGTGATCGAAGCACGCTGTTTGACGTGCAATTGTGTTCTCGAGAGCCTGGAGCGTTCGAACCTCGGCCTGAACAACAGACACTCATAGCATGGCTCAGGCTACGGTATCTAAGCTTGGCGCGAGGGCTTGGATGAATCCATCGAAGTCGGTCCATCTTTGGTACTCGAACAAGGCCTCGACCTTCCAGAGGCCTCAAAATTTGCCACCGCGGCACGAACTGAACCCGCCGCTCACATTCTTGGCCACCCCTACATCCATATTCGGTGCGTCGGAAAAGACAGTCCAGCCATCGGCACAAATGGCGCGATTCGCGAAAGGATGTAGGCTCCACAGGGAAGACGACGTCATCTTGGACGTCTCGCTTGCGCTGCGTGGAGAGGCTGTATTCGCGTTGGGGTGGAAAAGGCCGTCCCGCAACATTGCAAGCAAAAATGCCCCCGAACCTTCCTCGCGCTTTTGTGCTGCCTTTTTGAAAACCACGCGGCCGCCGCCGGCAAAGCAGTCTTCCACGTTTGGGCAGCTTGGCCGCCAGCAAGGGCCGCGAGCCCGGATCTTCCTGTTCCAAACCAGTCACGTTTGGTCAAAACTCTTCGGGTTGACCGCACGGCTGGATGGATGGCTACGGTCGGGAGCTGTACAGATCCACCGGCCTTGCTCTGCGCCGACTGTACACGGCGCCGAATTTCTTGCATCCGGGCGGAGAGGTGTCGGTGCCGTTCCTCGACCTCCTCGTTGGGGAGGTTGCCCGAGCGGTATTCCGACACATCGCGCCCTTCAGCCCGTGCATCCCTCACACGTTGCGTCGCGGCCAGGGCCTGAAAGGCACAAACGGGGAGTTTGATGTATGGCGCACAGGACAATGTACAAGTTTAAGGCTGAAGGTTTCACAGTGTTGTCTCTGCTCGCTTGTTGGTACTCCGGCAAAATCTCCGCGACCTCCCTGTACGCACGCTCCACATTGGCCAAGTCTGCGCAAAGTACAAAAGCAAAGTTTGGCTTTGGACGAAGCAAACTGCACGTTCGTCCGACGTGGTGCCTTCATCTGGAGCCGCTCAGCCTGGAGCAGGCTTTCGAAGAAGGTTGATAATGGTAACCCTGGGCTATCACCCATGTGGTTGCCATTATTCACCAAATATCGCAATTTAGGCCCCAAATATGACAATGGTTGATTAATATTGATTACATTGCTGGTTTCTGAAGATTTCCTAATTCCGCCCTCACATTCCACCCAAAATCCCTCTGCAAAAGGCCTATTTAAGCCTAAGATAGATCCTGCTTAGCTCTATGTAAATTGTATTTCAGGCAATCCAAAATCCATCTTCATTGAGATAGGGTATTGTTTTGCATATCGAGCAATCACCCAAGTCCAGAATGCAAGCCTTGAGGTGTGAACTCAATTTTTTCCACACGCAAGAACCATCTGATGTTCAACCCCCTTTGAGGGTCTCTTCTAAGAAGATCCTTTTTCTTGTTCTGATCCTTTTTCTTCTCAGATTTTTTGGAGAGCTCTTTGGGCGTTGATTTACGGCTTGCATCTGCCAAATTTTGAAGCTTCAGTTCCACTGCTGTCTAGAAACATGTTCTGCCAATTTGTTCTAAGCACAGCTGCAAACCAGTGTCTTGGCAACCCCAAGCGACCAAGTGCCATGAACCAAGCTCCACAACAATCAAACAAAGTGTGTAATCCCAGGGTGCAATGCACAAACGTTCGTGTGTGTGTGTGTGTGACTTTTGGTGATTGATAATAGGATACGACCAACAACCATGTAAAAGCAAGGTTGGTTGGTTGGATGATAGTTGGTGAACAATCACAGAATCAGCTGCAAGAATGAAAGCCCACATAAAAACCAACAAGCACCGTCCATATGGGGAATGGATGTGAATAATCTCTAAGTCACCAATCAAGGACCACTGGTTACAAATATATTGGAATCCCATTCCTGGATCAAAGAAAATGCTACTGGCAATACAGCAGGCCTTAGTTGTGATGTGAGCTGACCCACTTGGGAGGGGTTCCTACTTTCACCCTGGCCACAATGAGTACGGGCCAACCAATCATGACCCTTTCATTTTGAACCTTGGTCAGTACATTTGAGCCAAAGCCCAGTCAAATTGCAAAAATGAAATTCTTACCAAACCTCTGAGAGGAGAACCCTGGCAAGTTTCGGCTGCTTTGGTCCCAAGCAGAAAATTATCATCATCCTTCAACCATTGATCCCCAAGAAGGATTGTTACAATGGTTGAAGAACGATACAATCGTCCCCTGCATATCTCCGTGTAGGCCTGTCTCTCTACACATACTCACACCGTATGACATGTCGTCGACAAGTCCACTGAGAGCCCACCCGGACGCTTGTAGCTGTGGAAATAGAGCATGTCACCAATGGATCCATCCGTGATGGCCGGTGAAAAAATCGGCACATTGTTGCCTGGGAGCACAAAATCAACCACTCCAGGTTCTGAAAGATCCTCCAGCGGGGGGATGTGTCCAGTGTCACCATGAACCCCTGACATTCGAGAACCAAATCTGACAATGAACCCAATGAATCATTTCCGGCGAAGCTGTGTCCCCAGTGCCATGGCCGTCCCAAACGACCCAAAGAATCACAGAGATCCAGCCATGACACGGTAGGCCCAGTAGCACACAGACTCCGGATTGTTGATTTCCTGCACGTGGCACTGGGTGGCACCGGGTGGCACTGGCACTCCACGGCACCCGTTGTTTACTCCACATTGAGAGGTGTCCCAAGACGTGTCCAGTGTGCTGTCTGCTGGATGGCCAGGGGGCCAGTCTTGTCTGCCACGCCTTGCCGAAGCGATGGATCATCTTGGAGGGTGTCCAACAAATGCCATCCTTCTCCTGCCGGATCCATCATTTCCATGAACCATTTGTTGAATGGGGACCAACAGAATTAAGCCAAACAAATCAGAAGCGAAACATAGCCACACAAACAACGGACGTTTGCAAAACCACACAAGGAGGCCATTGTTCGACTATTTCACCCCACATTCTCTGACAAGCACTCGCCTCCACCCAGGAAACTAGAAGCCAAGATAGAACATGGAATCCAAGGGAAGTATTTGATGGGATCCCAAAGAAAAATGTATTCTGATGTAAAGGGATTTCGAAATAATGCATTTGACATCATTCAGCAACCCAAAGAAGCAATTTCAGCTGACAAAGCTTTACCTCATTTGGTGCATGCACTGACCTTTTCATTACGTTCACCTACCCTCTATGCGAGTTACGAATTTACACCTATTATTCTCCAAATCAACGAATGTTTGACTACATCCGTGCAATTGCAAACATATCCGTCTCCCCATCTTTTCATATCTTGGTTGAATCTGGAGATGCTCTGTGTTGCCTGCAGGTCACAACAAAAGAATCTATGACGAATCTATGACTGTTCGGGCCCAACATGGTTCTGGCTCCGTCCCTCTGCTGGAATGTTCATCGAACTCAATGCCCCTGAAGCACGTGAGGGATGCTGGGATGCTGCGGTCTACTGAATCTTATGGTGTTCAAATGTGTTCAGGAACTTTTGTTGGGGCCTTGTTGAACTGTTCAGATCATACCCGATTCTGCACTTCCCTCCTGCTCGTCATGCATGGCGTTCAGGATGGGCATCACCCAGTCCTCAAAGAGGGGGTAGCGTTCAGGTGGCAGTTGAAAGGGAACGTGAGAACATTTGCAAACGCGGAATTACCAGCAATGCAACAAGAACAAATGCCAGTACGTTTCTACACCAGAGGGTACGCAGTGATTACAACCACAACAAGAACGTGAACTAGTAACCGCGGTTGAGAAATCTGGTAACCAGGATACGGCATCACAATCAGTAACCATGAGAAGAGCAGTAACCCATCAGAATCCACTGACAACTGGATAAGATGTAGACAATATCAAAAATGAATCTGCTATACATCAAAAAGGACAAGGAGGGATATGAATGATATGAGATGTTAGCAATGTCAAGGGGCATCGCCAAAATTCCAACCTTCGAGGTGCCTACCTGGCTTCGAAGGGGATCCAACACCTGCAGCTTTCCCAGCCCTTCCCAGTGCCACGTTCCCAGTGCCTCAAAGAGGCAGTAGTTGTCATTGGGAGCCAACAAGTTGCCTGCCAGGGTAAGGCCCGATGCATCGGATGCCTCCTTCACATCACATCACTACTACAGAGAGCAGCCTACGCATCGTGGATGTGTACGCATCGTTTATTTGCAGCGTTTGAAATGTACACACGTACTCTTGGCATATACAGAAAACTATGCAGGTCTCCTGGGTCGCTTGCCAATCTAGCTACTGGAACCCTTTGACCCACTCTTTGTACGAAACAAACTGCATCCACTGCTGTTGGAAGTCAAACCTACCCTTGATCAGTACACTGAAAGCATCACGGATAGTCTTGGATTGTAGCCAACACGATTTGTTGGACGAAAATGGCAGATTTTACTTTGGGCAGGAAGTGCAGACACCCATTTGGCTTCCAGAACACTGAGAACATCGCAAACCCGAAGTGTCAAAGCCTATAGTCCCATATCTAATCCTGTCATCAAGTCCCATATCTAATCCCATATCTAATCCTATCATCTAGTCCTATGAATCAGTCCTGCATCCCTTCCAAATCGCCAAAGCTGTACAACCCATGGGGCAACCCCCATGCCTATCCGGTTGATGCCGCGCCGCCGTAGATCCATTCCAGGCAGCGCGAAGTCGCCCAAGTGCGTCGGGGCCAGGCACTTGATGAGATCCTGTGCTTAGAAATGTTCAAATGGTAAGAATCTCCGGTTGATATTGGTCATTTATGGCCTATATACAGGCTAGATATGGGTTATATATGGATTATATCGTATCATGGTTATATTATGTGTTTTATTCTAAAGAATTTGATGCCCGTGTATTGGTATATTGGGGTTATATCATCCATAATCATGGTCAAATACAACGGTCACATGATGGATCACAAGGATCAATCAAAAGTGGTCGCAAGATCATGTTTACATTAGGGTTCATGGCAAGGATTAGTAGTTGATTATGTTTGATGAGCTGGCTATTGCTGTTCGGTGATGTCAAATACCCAACAATAGTAGCGTTGAATGATTAGTGATTAGTCAACAATGGCTGATAATAGGCAACAGCGGTCCGCGATGGTTAGCCTTGGCTAGAACCATTTGTTCTATATGTAATATATCCTTGATCAATGATCGATGGTAATGGCTAATAGTTTGGCTGATGTGTATCCACCCATGGTTTGAAGTTTGAACAGAACAATGGTATCCAGTAACCATTGATGGTTGCCCCAGGTCAATAAGCATTCACAGTTGTTCAATGATTGAATCGGTTAAGAACGGTGGATACTTTTATCAAAATGTCGTGATAACTATGGCCGATGAAAATGACTATATGATACTAATACTAATGATTAATAATGAATGATGATATTCCCCTGAAAAATTGGCTCTGATGGACTACGCAAAGATCTTTACGGCTCAAACATCTTGCCGTCTTGCAACTCAGCAAGTTTGTGTGCGTGTGTGTATGTTCCTGTATACGTACCTGGGAATGTCAATGTATGTATGTGTATGTATACTTGTGTGCATAGCTGTGTGTGTGTACATGTGTGTGTGTGCATGTGTGTATGTGGGTCTGATTATAGGCATGCGTAGGTATGTGTAAGTATGTACAATAGATCAAGAACCTGCAAGTTCAACAATTTTGGATGATGACTTTGTGGCCGCGGAAATCCCATCGAGGGCAGTGGCGGCATAGCTGTCCTCTTCGATGCCTCCGGCAGTCGTAATCATGACCTGCAAGCAGGGTCTCTTCCGCAAATACCCTGATTGATTGAGAGCTTCATATGTTTCATGTCATCTAGATTGAATCAACACATGGTTGACTACAGTATGGTTTTCATTTTGAGTCATCGCAATTCCCCATATCATACACGCATGATGAACAAAAATTGCGATAAGAACCGTATCCAGGCATCTAGCAAAAGGAAATTAGTCAAAGAAATAGCTGCATCATGAAATTGGGCAAACGCAAGTCTAAATGAAGTTCCCCAGAGTTGCTTCACTGCATCAAGCAAGGAATGAATAAATAGATGAAGGATGGAATTGAAAGCTTTGGGAGCAATTTCTGCCATGAAATCACTGCAAAGTGTTCATATCGGCGTTTTAGTTCGTGGAAAATCTCACCCCGAAACTCTGCCTAACCAATCGAGGATTTTCTCATCCATTATCAAGCGTCGCGGAAGGCCATGACTCCATCAACCATGTCGCTCAATGTTTTCAATCTATGAAGCACTTCGATTTTCAACAAATCGTGGAGTTTTCTTTACCATTATCAACAATGAACATGGGGTGGTTTGCCATGACTCCATGACCCGACTGAGGTGACTTCCCACTGGGCGTACAACATGTGATCTGACCATCTTTGACACCACAACGGGTCACGGCAAATCTTTTTCCTCTGATACCGCCCTGCGGCTCGTCACCGATGGCCCTGCGCAATGGCCCGAATGCGGCTGATGAGCACCGCCGACCTTGCGTACCAACGAAGTGCAGTTCGGGAATCAAACCGAATCGAACCCCTCAGTTTTGCTGAAAATTATGTGTTTTTAACGCTGACGATGACGACGACCAAAACTGTGACCGCTCGCCACGACAGCACAAGCAGCAGCAGCAACAGCAGAAGCAACAGCGGCAACAGCGACGGCAACAGCAACAGCAGCAGCAACAGCAGCAACAGCAACAGCAGCAGCAATAGCAACAGCAGCAGCAGCAACAACAGCAGCAACAACAACAACAACAACAACAACAACAACAACAACAGGTAGGGATATGACCACCATCCCTGGTAAAGATTCTGGGATTTCCATCATTTGCGGTGTAATGCGTACATATGGGCAGCCTACCCATGCTGCATGGTGGATGACATCGGCCAACTTCATTTATAATCCCGGGGGTCCGACGAAGTCCCAACAACATTGCTCAGCCTGGGGAAACTCTCTGAAGCAGACTGCTTAAATTTTGAGTGAGAGTCATCAGGTGCAGGTGCTTCAATTTGCAATTTCTTTGAAAGAATCGTATCTTGCAGGGAACAATCCTGGAAAAAATTGCGTGCGATTGCTCCCTAAGCCAAGAGATTTGAAGTTTCTCTCGTACCTGAACCAATACTGGACGTACTGTGTGCCGTTGATCGTCGAGCAACGGGTTTCTGCAGTTCACCATCTCCTCCTCGATTGCACGTGTTTGAACATCTGGAGATGCGTTCCTGGAGAAGGGAGGCCCAAGTTGTGCGTGGGTTGACATTGAAATTCATTGATTTGGATTTCAATGTGGATTGACTAATTGATTCATTGATTTACCCGTTGACAAGCGTTGCAGTGTGGATGTCTAATGATTCTTGCAACCTTTCGGGACACACGATATGGTCACATGGAAAGCTTCATCAGGTTTAATTGGGCGGAAAGTTCTCAATCAAGGGTGTTCAGCTAAGCTGTGGATCCAGTTCACAAACTAGCCCAATATCGCCTGACGAACATATCATTTGGCATCGGTTCTGACATGCTATGTGGCTCCAACAAGTATTCTGAGACATCATGAGACACGAGTTCCAACACTTCATCTATATGGCGGTTTCTCAAAAATCTCAAAATAGGGGTACCCCTAGATCATCCAATATGAACCATTTACAGTATAAAATGTTTATTCGACCATTTTGGGGTTGTGGCGGTTCCCTGTTCTAAGAAACCAACATTTTAAACTCTTTATATGTCTTCCCTGTTTCTATAAACTCTTATAAACTAAGATCCAAAAAGGTAGTATGTTTAAACTCTTCCAATTTTTTGGCTGACATTTTGTCAGGGAAACTCTTGTCGAAGGTCTAAGGATGCTGGCGCCAGGAGGACCACTGGAGCACAGCGAGCACAGGAGACCAGAAACTGGTACTCCGAACTGACAAGGGGATACAAAATTACTAAAATGACATAAAAAGGACAAATATGTGTTTATATATATATATATATATATGTATATACATTTGGTTTGTTTCGAAACAAATATCTATATTTCTATTCTATATAAAATTTAAAAACACAAAGTCAAAGAATCCTCAACTTTCTCGCGAGAACACCTCACAGCTTGGTCAGTAGCTCGCTTGGATACCGCCACCCTGGAACAAGATCAGCGCGCTGTTTCTACATTTGTTTCGACATCTTTTCAAGACTGGGGTGGTCCGAGCATGCTACGTCCGGATCTTCCATGACCTTCTCCCCATAATCTTCCCAGATTTTGTCCCAAAACTCAGCAATCCCATGCTGCAGCGATCCCGATCTGGTCCTTAGGGCTTCAGCAGCCCTCTTATCCACCTCATATCGCGCCAGGTACTCTTCCACCCCGTTTGCTAGCCAGGCTTGGCGTTCTTCTCTGGCCTGGCCTCGTACAGCCTGGGAGCACCACCACTTGGGAGGGAGCTCTTCGCTTCAAACAGTGAAGCTGAAACGGTACACTTGAAGCTTTAACTTGGCTTAACTTAAAATTATCTTAAACTTTAACTTCACAAATCTTGTCACACCCAAACACAGTCACTCTGAAGCTGACACCCTCACCTGTATTCGCGATGACACCATGGCAGAAGGGTTGCGTGCTTTGGCCACATTGCAGCTCATGACCTGGAAGCAAACCACAGGGCGATTCCCGCGTCACACGCTGAGGTACAAAAACTGGGACGTTCGCAGTCTGCAATGATTCGCTTCAAAGCTAGGATGTGACATCGATGTAGGGGTTGGCCCACACCAGCTTCTGTATGTTTTCCAACTTGTATCAATGCAAACAAGACTCTGTTTGAACAAGGTGCTGACCAGGACGGCAGGAAAATGCTTCACAAAAGTGAGGAGAAGGGAGTAAAGGTATTCCCATTGAACCTTGTATTGCTGGCCAAATCCTTCTTTTCCAAACAGCAACTTTCAATCAGATTTGCGTGGAACTTTGTTGAAACCAATACCCTGGCCAAATCAGATTGAAAATGCAACGAAAACATGGAAAAAATGATTAAATTCTGATTCAATTCTTTTTCATTGGGTCAAACGGGCGTTCTTAAACTCGAAACCTCGAACAGCCCGCATTCATATTCTTCGCACCTTCTAAACCAATGCTTGGTAGACCAGTTCTTTTCTCTTCTAGTTGAACCATCTGTGCAAACCCAGTGAACTAAAAAAAACAAATCATTCTTTTCGATGTTTGACACTCAGGACCAATGTTCGTGAATTAAATCTTGATTTGATTTTTTTTTGCCTGGGTGCCCTATGATATCCACATGTTGAGGAATTAAATCGCGATTTTGCTTTAATCAACTCTTGTTTTCACTCTCTTCCAAAAGTGAGGCCCTTATCGCCAGCTTGTGAAAAGTTTTCTGTTGGTCACTCATGAAACGTTGTCATTTAGGATACCACTTCCATAGATACGAAATCGATACTGGGATCCCAAAGCGAGACTTTCACAGTGGCTGGGTCAACATGATCTCCAGCTGGTCGGCATGGCCCCCGGGAGGACCGATTGCCAGCCTCCTCCAGTTCCTCCGGTGACAAAGTACGAAGATCTGCTGCGACCTCACCATTCACAGAAGCTAGGCAGGTGTCCACATCTGGAGGCAACCTGAGACCGTTCAGACAAAGATCATTTTTCGATGCTTTTCATTGGAAATCATGAAACCATCGATGATAGAGGGTAGTCCCAAGATTTCGAGCAAAGACCTCCAAGTGTGAGATTCTTTGCTCCAGGCTGGGTTTGCCTTCTAATGAGCTGCCTTCCATCTTGGGGTTCTGTTTACAAGGCACCAAGGGATGTGAAGAATCACCATTCTTCTGTGTGCACGGGTGTCCAGATCCAACAATTCTTGATCTAAAAAATGATAGTCTTTCCGTGGCTTTGTTCGCTTTTTCCTCCAGGATTTTCTTGGGTGTCCCAATGCTTCTTCCCTTGCCTGGATATGACCAACAATCCTTCCATCCAATCGATGGAAAGAGTTAATTTGATGTTCCGCAGTCCCACATCAGTTTAAACTTTGCAAGAACTCCACCAGCTGATGTGGTCTCGTCGGTCCCCCTCCTGAGTTCGAAGTGCCAAACCCCCAGCCTGGCCTTGTCATCCAACCCATACTGCTGGATAAAATGCGAAAGTGCGCCATCTTCCTCCTCGTTCTGGTCATAGCCGTACCCTCCACTGTAGCCATAGCCCCCGTGGGCTCCGTGACCCCCGTGACCTCCGTGTCCCCAACCGCCCCCGGGAGGCGGTGGCTGTCCAACTGGCACTGCTTGAGAAGCCTCGAGTTGACGGATGCGTGACAGCAGCACGGCCGAGGGGTTCCTCGCGTCCGTGAGGTCGGTCAAAATGATCTGCTGCTGTGCCTCTCAGGGTAGGAACTTGGAAACCATGCGGCCAACATCGGCCAACTCCGACCGCCAGAACTGGTCATGTTGATCCTTCAGTGCCTCCGTAACAGGTACACAACGCTACACAATTCTGGAAGTTCCTGTTGTCACATCCTTTTCCCCGACCCACCTCCATCGGCAGCATCCTCAAGGCTTGAGCAGCCACCTCAAAAACTGCATCTGGCTTCATGCTGTGGCTGCATGTTGTCTCAGTCTCCTGCCTCCTCTCTGTTTACATCTGTTTAGTCTCTTACTTTCTGTCCTCTCTTTCCCATCTCGCTCTCCGTCCTTGCTTCCTGTCCTCCCTTTCCTCAGGCCCTCTCTTCCTCCTCTTCCTGCTCTTTCTCCTACTCAGCCTTGTCTCTTGCTCTCTCCTCTCGCAATGCATATGCACAAATATATCGTTTGCAGATTGCAGATTGCACAGATTACATGTTAAATTTTACATATCATGTCTTGCCATTAGACGTACAAAGAGTCAGAGAGGAAGATAAGCCCATATCTCTTCCAAACCTATGCCCATGATTGCCCATGCCCTTCTCTCTCTCAAATTTCTACCTCGTTGTAGTGCTGTTAAACCTGTCAAACATGTCCCTCCAATGGATCAAACCTGAAACCCGCCTACTCGTATCTACTGATGTTCTCCCCACCAAACTGCAAGCTGCCAATGGCTGCCAGGCCTCATCAACTCCGTTCCTTGCCACGTAGTCTTCCACCGCCGCCACCGCCTGCCGATGGCCTCCGGCTTCGGTGAGGCGGCTGATTCGGGACAGAACCACGGCCGAGGGGTTGCGCGCGTTCGTCAGGTCCGTGGTCACCTGAAATCTCAGGGCTCTCAAGGTCTCTGTGGGCCTCTCTGAGGTGACTTCCTTTGCGAAACCGAGGGCAGTTGGGCTCTATGGGCATCTAAGGGTAGTGAACCACTGATCCCCGCATGGGTCATCTCCCAAGTTCGGGGAAGACCAAAAGTTGAGCCATGAAAAGACTCAAACAAACTACGGTCAACTGTGTTAAAAATACATCGAACTTTCTTACAGACTGTATAACATATACTATGAACTGCTAGATTACCGCCTATTGATCAACTACTAATACACTATGTTTAAACTTATTCAAAAAAAGTTCATCCTCAACCAATCTCAGCTCATCCCAACTTGCTAAGATTGCCCAGCCACGATGGACTGCACATCTTCTGGTGACAGTGACCTCAGGTGAGAGGCTACTCTCTCATCCAACTGGTGACGTCGAATGAAGTCTTCCACTTCTGGAGCTTCTTCAGCTTCTTGACCTACACCATGCACAGACTTTGTCTGACACATCCCTGTCCGAAAAAAGCTGTTTGCAAAACGGTGAAAGTTAGCAGTCATCAAGGTTATTCAAACAGGCCGTCATTAATAATGCATCAGAATGTTGTTTTTGGTTGAAAGGATGGAAATTGGACCAACATCAACACATCCAACACCCAGACTTCAGTGGCCACATCGGCGCCTTCCCATGGTGTTTCTTCCTTCCACTGCCGTGGCGGCACCACGGGGTGTGGCACCCTGGGGCTTCGGCTCCGCGCCGCGGACCCTCTGAGCCGCGGTGCCTGCGGTGCCTGCGGTGCAGTGCTGCTGGGCGCCGGCCCGCGCCCGGGCGCGGCGCTGGGGAGGACCCGCGGCGCTACGGGAAGTCCCGTGCTGGGCTGTGAGGCCTTGAGGCGCTCGATGCGCGACAGCAGCACGGCCGAAGGACTGCGGCAGTTCGTCATGTCTTTCTTCAGAATTTCCAGCTGCATCTCAGGACTCAAGGCCCTCAAAGCAGTTGCTGCAGAGGTGTCCACTTTGTTCCGGACCACATAGTCCTGGAGCGCTACTGGTAGAGGAACCGTTTTTACGGGTAGAACCAACGCAAGGGGTACATGATGGTACATGGCAATGTGGTGATGATGACAATGATGATGATTATGACGATGATGACGATGATGACGATGACGAAGACGAAGACGATGACGATGACGATGACGATGATGATGATGATGATGATGATGATGATGACGATGATGATGATGATGATGATGATGATGATGATGATGATGATGACGATGATGATGATGATGATGATGATGATGACGATGATGATGATGATGACGATGATGACGATGATGACGATAAATATAGTTATGATGATGATGACGATGAGGAGGACGATGAGGATGACAATGATGACGATGATGACGATGATGACGATGATAACGATGATGACGATGATGACGATGATGACGATGATGATGATGATGACAATGATGACGATGACGATGACGATGATGACCATGATGATGATGAGGACGATGACGATGATGACGATGATAACCATGATGACGATCATGACCATGATGACGATGATGACAATGATGACGATGATGACGATGATGACAATGACAGCGATGACGATGACGACGACGACGACGAGGACGACGATGAGGACAATGACGATGACGATGACGATGACGATGACGATGACGATGAAGATGACGATGATGATGATGATGATGACGATGACGAAGACGATGACGATGACGATGATGATGGTGATGACGATGACGATGACGATGACGATGGCGATGACGATGACGATGACGATGACGATGACCATGACGATGATGACGATGATGACGATGATGATGATGACGATGATGATGATGATGA
>VSDK01029849.1:12634-17809 GCA_009767595.1 Symbiodinium kawagutii | reverse complement strand
ATTCCTGCCTGAGAGGCTTGGACTTCAATCCAGTCAAACTTTCAACAACAATGGCTAATTATAAGCAACAACAATAACAATAATAAGCTAATTAATGGTTATTGATAGGGTATAATAAGCAACAACACTAGGGGATATACCAACCATATATGAGTTAACCAACCAACAATAGCTGGTGAGCCCGAGACTGGTGTTGGTATCAAAAGAACTGCTGTTTTCTCCGCTCCATCTTGACCGCCGACCCTTGATCCCCTGAGCGTGATCCTGACCCATGATACGGATGGCTCTGAAACACGTAATTCCTGTTAGGTCATCTTAGGTCATTGATATTCCAACGCCAATCAGTACGAACGGTTGTAGATGCGCGTTAAGGCCAGAAAACAATCAAACCATTGACGTGCTTGACTCAAACACGAAGCAAGGCTCCGCAAAATTGAAAACCTGCGCAATCCGTCTTCACTGGTTATTTTACCAGTAGGATTTGCACCAAGTATGTGGGGTCGTTGCCCCTACAATGCTTAAGCAACGTTCAGCTACGTGTTGATCACCATTGCTGCTTTGCTTGTATGGGTGCGACGGTTGGCCCGGCTGCCTATTGTTGACTGTAAAGTTGCGGGTGATTGAATCCTTCTGACTCCATGATCCTAATCTGCCGTGGAGGCCATCCTGATACTGACTTTACCATCACAATCATGACTCCGCAAAACAATAGTGAATCATTCCTCAGTGATTTCTATTGTCCCACAATGTCCCACAATGTCCCACAATTGCCCACAATCGCCCCACAATGTCCCACATAACTACTGGCCTACCGACCGCTTCATCGCATCCTAATCACAATAGCAACTAGTATGGACATCACAGGAACCAGCTGACCTTAGGACCGCCTTTTCAATGTAGCTCTTGGGAACTGGTGCCAGGCGTGGAGGAAATTACGAGCATCAAAAAACTCCAGAGACCTCAAGGCAAACAGATTGACAAACAAATCCAGAATAATTTTCGAATGGCACACAATTCCATATTGCTGCACCAGAACACTGGTAGTTGAGCCAAAGTGTTGAACAACTTACCAACCCCAGTATTTGACCCTATCAGCCTATCAAACAATATGTTTGATGGCTGCAAAATATGATTGGACATATCCACTCGCCCTAAATTTCTACACCTCCTGAACCCTTCTGAGTTCACCGAGCTGCATCTCCTGCTCAAAGTTCAACTCTTTGATTTCCTTCTCGAGCTGAGCTCCTTTCCTGACCGTCCAAAAGGGGTGCTGGACAAGGTCTTTCCCAAAAGTCAACATGTTACACTAAAACTGCGTTGCCCCAAATAGAAAAAAGCTCCAGGAAAAAACATCTCTAAGGGCTCCAAGCATCTTGGCAGCGAAAACTGCCTGGTGATACAACAAGTGACATCGCGACAGCCGCGGTGTGCCACGATCCGCTGGACTGCTCTCACGCTCGGATCGCGCTGAGTGGGGCCTGGCCCGTCCAGCTGCCCGAGGTGTGCCCCGCGGCGTGCCCCGTGGCGTGCCCGGCCGGGTGGGGGCCACTGCCAGGTCGGGTGGGCTGCGTTCGGGCTCCGTATCCGGGCCGAAGCGGCGGCAGAAGGACTCCGTGGTACTCTTGTTGTGCTTGTTGTACAACATTTTCCCAAAATCTCTGCTCAGCTGCCACTCCAACTGATTAAAACATTCCTCTTCCAAGCTGTTTGCCAGGAAACGCGGAGGGGTCCGTTCAGTATCCAGGGCGTTCGAGATGAAATGAAGCAACCGATCAAAACAAATCATGCCCGACTCTTCGCGATCTAACAGAAGCCCTAAGCGACTGCAGAAGTTGGGATCCTCGGCTTCGACTGGATGCTGGGGGCCAAGGGTGGATCCATGAGCTCTGTCGGATTTCCCCAAGTCAATGATGAACAACCTGGAAATATCTGGATCAGACCTCCATCTCCCAGTTCTTTGAGCATACAAATTCTTCGATTGAAATGCAGAGAACAATTTCACAAACGACGGCTATCTCTCCCTCTCTCTTTCTTTCCGAAGATGTTGAACCATACAATCTTCATAGCTTTCTGAACTTGGCACGTTTCCTCCCCATGCTCTTCTGTGATTGGCTACTGCTTTCCCATCAGTTCTTCCTCGGCTAAGCCTAGATTTGCCACCAGGGACCTCTGCTGGAGTACGTGCCAGGAAGCTGGAACAAAGCCCATGAGGATCAAAACGTCTCCCACCTTTGCCCTGGGAATGGCCAACACCTGAAGCCAAGGCCAAAGGCTTGGCGGGACCCAGCGGACAAGATCTGACCAACGTGGATGTTGTGCTGGAGAGCCCTAGCCGGCACTACCCCACCTTTTGTCACCTTTGAATAGTTTCCCTTTGGTGCTCCTGTGAATGTCATGACCATCACCGTTTCTAGCGATCACCGGTTCAAGTGGTTGAAAAATACATCCAAATCCACCCAATTTGTGCTTGAAAGACTGACACCTGAAGGCTCACAGGCCTTGAGATATCAAAAATGATCAGACTGGTGGCTTTTCATGGTCTGTCAGCGAAGTGGTTGTATTTCTCTGGCTGAACTGTCCTTGGAGGTCCCAAATGCCTGACCCATATCTATGCGACTGCCACGTTAGGAGAAGGAATTAGCCGTTTGCCAAAGCCACACAAAACAATAGTCATATAGATGACGATTCATGCACCATCTGCTCCTACCCACTGTGCCATTTTTGGTTGTCACAACTTGTGTTCAACACCCACTCGTTCCCCGGGCAACTTGTTCCATAATCCGTAATAATCCCGAACAACCAGACCCATTGAAGCACTTCGAAAACCCAATCGCGGCTAAACTCCATGGGTTGGTCGTGTGCGAACCGTGGATTCCACCGGATCTGTGGCCTCCTTCTGGTCCAGCACGATGAAGTTCCGCTCAGGACACTGGTCAAAGGCGGCCAGTAACTCGCGCTCCAAACGTGCTCCGTAGTAGGCTTTGGAACGTCGCCCCAGGCGTGGAATGGACTGCTCCCGCAGGTGCATCCTGTGTCGAAGACACATCCGGGAATAAGGCAAAATAACAAAGATGATTAGTGCCTTAGAATGGTGACTAATTAGATAAGTGACCCCCAGAGTAGTCACTGAGGAATCTGTTTTGTGGCAAATTCAGACTACTTTGTCTCCCCAAACTGTGAGGTCTCTCATGTGACAGCAACCATCGGCAACAACAAACAGTGACCTTCCACCAACGAAGCTCTTGCTGCCGTGTCATTACTGTAACTTTTCAAGTTGAGCTTTGGGGACCAACTTCATCCGCAAACTCCCATATTGCAGGAGATGGAATTTGGCTGCCAGATGCATCCAATCACCAACTGTAGCTGCTTTAGCCAGCATCTACTTGTAGTAGGCTGGAATAGCCAGAGTAACCATGCTCGAGGGCCGAAATCTTTGTTCATCTTGCAACCAGATGCAGGTGCTACATTGACGATTAGAGCAGTCACAGCCAGGAGGCTTCATCTCTATATCATGTTCTGACAGAAAATTACCGCTCCAAGCATACTTTTACCTCACCATAGTTACTGCATGCACGTAGACCAGCCAGCAAGTCCCCAAGATTCCCCAAGTGCTTCCCTGCTGAGAAACAGAGCTTCTCGTTCCCGCATCTCTTGGCGATGCTTTCGCTCTTCTGCTTCTCGGTAAAGGATCTCATCCAATCCAGGCAACACGGTGGGAACACCCAGGGAGACCAGTGGCCGGGGAGGGCTCCAGCCATCCATGGCGAAGCAACCCAAGGATCTCAACACTGCTTGCAGTTCTGTGACCAAGAAATGGAAAAAGGCACACAACCTCCCAATAGTGCTGTTTCAGGTTTGCATTGCAAGCAATGATTTGGGTGTTGCCGAGTGTTGCCGAGTGTGGCCCATGTTCAACCGGTTTTTGTGTATCATCTCCCATCCATCATTGCAGGAACTCTACAACTCAAACCAAATAGAGGAACTCCTGTAAGGAAAGTGACTGTCATTGCTCATTTGGATACCTTGATCCTCAAGCATTCACGGAGGTATATTTGCTGCAACCAAAATGTGTGACTTCTAAGAGAGAAATGGAACATGTGGAAGAATGTATATACAAGAAATTGGACAAACGATCCAAAGAAATGAGAGCTTTCTTCCCAGCATCACGTTGTTGATTGGCAAATCCAGAAAGCCTGAAATACTTCTTGGGCATCAATCCGAAAAATGTGAAGGACAAGGTCTTTACAACCTGCAGGCGTCGTAACCTTCAGGGAATTCATACTCCCTTAATAGGAGGGGATTCCACAACTGAGGTCCAAATTTAAAAGGAAAAACAATCCTTGCTCCACAGTTGGAGGTCTGGCGCTGTTGATCTGGAAGTGCTTCCTGCTGGAATTGCATCTGATGTGCTTTGCGGTGTGGCATGTATCATTCGCCTCACATTTGACCACAGTCGAAACCGAGCAAACACATAGGTACACATATTCAAGAACAGGAACAAAGCAAGAGTAGCGGACACACAGCTACCCAACTGCTACCCAAGCCTCGCTAAAATTTGGTGACCTAACCTATCACCAGATTCTGCCTATCTTTTCAGCAGCTCTGGGACCAGCACAGGATGCCTGGGATACTGTACACATCGGAGGTCACTGTCTGCGCCCGTCATGAACTTGGAGATCTGGTCTACGATACCCTCATAACTAAAGTGGCTGCGTCGCATTTTGAGGATGCGCCGCTCCATGGCTTCCAAATAGTCCAAACCCAGTGTTGCAATGTGATCTAACACCTTCTCAAGCGTATTGATATTGGCACTGAAACCAATAAGTTCCTTCTCCCACAACACGGGATAGAAGGTCCAGGGAATGTCATCCCAAACATACAAAGGCACCCGACCCATCTGCAGCATCTCGCCGCATCTGAAGGAGCTGCGACCCCAACCTCTGGGCACCAAAATCAAGGATGAACTTTGCAGCACAGGAGTCCAATCCTTCATGCGTTCAAAGCTCACGAAGACCTCTTTCCCAGTCATGTTGCCCCAGGATTCAGCCCGGTATTTCATGGGACTGCGCACGCTGGCATGGGTTCGGGCCCTGCCCACAAAAGATACAAAAATTCTCCGAGATGCAATGGGTATCAAGGGCAATGGTTGCTGGGACTCCTTTAGCAAGGGAATCG
>VSDK01029802.1:540586-550626 GCA_009767595.1 Symbiodinium kawagutii | reverse complement strand
CAATTAATTTAATTAATTAGTGTAAGTTAATTGATTTTTTTTTTCAAATAATTAATTAATTAATTAATTAATTAATTAGTTAATTAATCAATGAATTAATTCACTAATTGATCAATTAATTACTCAATCAATTAGTTAATTAATTAATCAATCAATTAATTGAGTAATTAATTGTTTTTAAAGTTCAACTCAGTCGAGCCGCCATTGCAAGCCCGGGTCTCGCCCAGTTGATGTTTCAAAGGCAGCTTTGAAACATCGATATTATTTCGGGGCACGTTTATATAATTTCGGGGGGGGGGGGTCCCCCCTCATTAATCCGGGGCTCAGATTATAACAAGCGTAGAAATAAATCAATATATCTTTACGTAGGCGACAAAACTGAACAAATATCTGATATTGGTCCATTTGGTATCAGACTTGTTCGAACCTCAAAACACCTCATATGACATGCGCCCTGGTATGAGAAGAAGCCGGCAATGCTTAAATAATACCCACACACACAACGAGCAAGGATGTTTGTTTGGGTGTAAAACATGGACACTAGAGCACTGACACCGTAAGCAGGGCCGGCTCAAGCGGCTCGAGAACCCTCAATTATCACAACTGATGGGGCACTGTGATTGTATTTATGACCGTAAACCGTGTTGTTGAAACCACTGGTAGAAAACATACAGCCAACAAACAGCCACTATCCATGATTCGCGACCATTATGCTGACTAACCAAAACAACAACAACAACAACAACAACAACAACAACAACAACAACAACAACAACAACAACAACAACAACAACAACAACAACAACAACAACAACACCAACAGCAACAGCAACAGCAACAGCAACAGCAACAGCAACAGCAACAGCAGCAACAACAACAACAACAACAACAACAACAACAAAATGGCGGCTATTGCAACAAGAAACAGCATCAAACCGCTACATAACCAATTAATGAAGTTCGGTAAACCATTCGCAAAGCAACCACCAACCTCCGCGCAGCCTGCTGGGTCTCCACATTTTCTGCCTTGGGCAAGCTACGATCCTCACGTGGAAGCGGGGCTTGGGAACCTGTGGGACGAGGAGGAAGAAAAGGATCTGGGATCCACATGGGATTTTTTTCATGGGGAAATGGGAAAAAGACATGTTTTCTATGAAAAAACAAATGTATATGGAAAAACATGGTTTCTATGGAAAACATTGAAGAACCGCATCCACTGCGTGAATTAGCTGAAGACCCACCTCGTTAGGGGATAGCCGTGGTTCACAACGAGTAATTAGAAGGGAGAATGAACAGTAACCGATGACAATAAAAGATTCGATCCAGAGATGTTCATAAACCATGCCTGTTCGGGATCACCAGCTATGGGTGGGGGTTGTTTATTAACGAATGGATCTACCTGGGATTGTCAAAAGAGTCAAGCATCAGCCGTGGGAACTGGTGTGAACCATGAAATCAAGGACCAATCATTTAACTTTGTCCTGTCAGTAGTGTGGACCTGTGTGAAAATGATAGCCCATGTCTTCAAAATGCAATTAATTTGATTCACCTTGAAATCGCAAGCATTTTGTGAGAACATGGGGTCACCAATCACACAAAGAAGGTAATATCTGGCATATAACTGAAATTATTTGAGCGGGTCTAAGTAGTACGACACAAATATGTCTCATGGCGTGTGGCACTTGGGTTGGCCGCTCACCCCAACCCTGTTGGTGAGTGCAATCTCAATGGTGGGGCCGGGGCGGCTCGAGAGCTGCTGCGACCTGGTGGTGAGCACCAGCGGCCCGCTATCGACCCATGAATGGTGGTGCATCATCCCTCAACATCATCGAGGACCATCACTAGCGGCCATCACTATTCAGGATATCAGTCACCATATCAGTCATGATCACCCACAATTATTAGCCACCATCATTACCAGTGATTCTTCCACATTCATCATCGAGAAATATCATGAACCACCATCATTATCCATCATTAACTATCCACTATGCTTCAGGATCATCCTCAACCAATGTCATTGACCATCATCAATTATCTATCGCCATCCCTTGTCTGGATGTTATGGCTTTGGGAGGAAGAAAAGGCACCCTTCGGGTGGCTCAATTATCTGCTATCATTCACAATTGTCGCTATCGCACACTCAAACTGGCTTGGTTGATGGGAACATCTACAGGAACGCATGTTTCAATCACCAATTGCAAGGGGTTCCAACCTACATTTTGCCATGAACCATTTCTTGGATGAACCATATCCACATTTTCCCTTACCTGACCCCTTACCTCACCCCTTACCTTATCCCTTGCCTCACCCCTTACCTCACCCCTTACCTCACCCCTTACCTTATCCCTTACCTTATCCCTCACCACACCTGTTCCCTTCCCTATCCACATCGATGGAGAAACCACCACAGGCACGGCAGCACAGCAGCTCCTGTCGGAGAAGCGTGGGCTGTTCCAAGGCTTCCAGCTCCTGTCGGCGGGTGAAGAACCAGCTCCTTTCAATGGCTATAGGCATAGGTAACTAATAACAAAAGCCATCAACCATTATACTAGGTATTAGTTCCAATTAGAGTTTCTAAACCATTGATTAACCATTATAACTAATAACAACTAACCATTATAGTAATTTTAATGAAACCTATCTAGGGTCGATGGCATTTGTAGGTCATACTTTCAACCAGCTATAGGTAATCATACTAGGTAATATACCTATAACCATTGAAAGGTGTAGTTATAATGGTTGATGATTTTTATAACTATATTGATAATAATAGCCATCAACTAATAGTCATGGTAATTAATCAGATATTAATGACTTTTACAGATATAACTACAAATATATAAATGGCTAAAACCCATGGTGGATGGTTATTTTACGAACCATGTTCACTATGGCTAATGGCTAATGATGGCTAATGGCAAATACACAGTGGTATCCCCTACCTAGCAAATGTGGTTTACAACTAGGATAATTACCAGGCAAATGGTAGATATAACTATAGATGAATTGCTTGTTATGATTAAAATTCAAAAAATAGCGACCATGGGCCTGCATGGGCCCCTAAAAAATGGTAGGCCTTTACCCTCCAAAATATGGTTTTGAACCTCAAATGATGGTTTGGGGGGGACCTTTAACCATCGGATGATTTCGGGGTACCCCCATGGCTTCAGAAACCAAAACCAGCAAATCCGGAACCAACCGTCCACCAATGTCGGCCTTAATTTCGGCTTTGCGGCTCTCGGAAATCGTCACTTCCGCTTCATCGGCCACAACCTGCGCCGCGCTGATGTCAAGTAAGCAACTGGTGCTGAGATGTGATCTCATAGTGATGGTTGAACCTATATAGTTAATGATGGTTTATGATGCTTAATCTTTGTTACTCATGGCTAGCAATGGTTGAATAGGAGTGATCTTGGTTAAGAAATCGCTGAACTGATTGGCATCTGGTTCCGGAGGTCAAGCACCCTGATATGCAGGGCAAAAGGCCCAACAACTTCCTGGGAATTTGCAGAGTCATGATATGTCATGATCATCCCCCATCACCAGTAGGCTCCTCCAGGTATTTCAAGCTCGCACTCGGGTATAGCTGATCAGTTTCTGAAGCCCTGATTGATCAATATGGATGCTTCTCGGGGTACCCCCAATTCATTTGTGTTCATAAACCAAGCATCTTTGCACGGTTCAAGTACCCCCATTTCAATCAACGCCCGTATCATCGTTCTAATGTTTGGTTTCGGGTCCCCCTACGAAAATCTCCACCAAGCAGTAAAACCATCAGAAGCTCAAGGACAACTACTCTGGCAAACAAACAACTGAACCTTGGTAGATGTGACGACAAAAGCGGGTTTATGACTCATGATAACGTCTAATTAAGGGTTTGAAAACTCATGATAACCCTCACAAGTCATGATAACAATGATAACTCTTATAGAAGGAACAATGATTTAAACTGACTTTCCACTGGGACTAAGGGGGTACCACTCCCTATTAGCGTTACCATTGTCATCAGGGCTGCCATCGTCTTGAGGATCTCGCTGGAGCTACACAGCAAGAAAGCATGGCGGATGCTGAGGGAGGCAAGTTTCTAGAAATGGGATGAGACATGGCAAGACATGGCAAAACATGGGAAAACATGACAACGCATGGTAAGCTGAATGTCACTTTGACCTCGCAGTTGTCTGCTTGGATCATGGGTTTCTTGGGCCAAATGCTCGCGTCATACCAGCACGTGCGGGACCCAGCTGAACTGCAACTCGCGCCCAGAGATGTGGTGGTTCTGATGTGGAACAAACCACTATTGCTGGGTGAGGCGAGCTGCTCAGCTACTCAATATGAGCACAGATATGAGATGACATGATACATACATGGTCAGTTGATATATACATAGCATGACACACACACACATGTATACATATTACATATATATTAATATGAAATGAATATACTCACTTAACTTTAGCTAGTTTTGAATATATACAAAACCAATGTGCTTGTTTGTGCTTGGAACTTCCACTGCTCCGCAATTAATTACGTCAACTTCCTGTTCAATGCGATACACACTTCGCAAAAAACAATTGACGGAGGGGACGGAGCCTTCCCATTTGTTCTCTAGATCCTAAACTGAGTTTTCCATAGTGTTCCCTTTGGGGCAAGGTGCCAAGCAAACCCTGCTGGTTCCAGTGATCCACTTTATGCCGGAGGCGAAGTTAACATTCGAAGAAGGGGTTGTTGTTGAATTGGTGAGTGGATGTGAGTGGTGTCTGATCTGCTACTATCAACCACTTAGCCACAGGGCGCCTTGGTTGGTCCACCTCATCGAGATGTTTTGTTTCCGCCAAGGAGTCCAAGGAGGGCTGAGAAACACAAGTAGACAAGGGAACCAAGTTGGAACTTGGCGAAGTAATCACCATGAGTGTGGAATTTTTCTTCAGAGTCAAATCAAACTTTGGGCAACTGCTACGCTATTCACGGATATTCAATATTCCAAGAGAATGGGCAATTCTTCTGCACGCCTGGAGCGAACTGACGCGCAACGTGGTCTCCTTTTTGTACCGCGCAACGAGCGACGACTGGTGACCTGCCACTGGCATTCTTCATTTGTACAGCTGCATCAAACATCGCTGAACGGCGAAATCCCAAAGACTGCACTCGTTATTTCCCAAAATCATTCGGTGTTCGTCTGGTTGGTGGTTGAACCACCCCAAGAAAAACATGCGCAAGTCAACCAACCAATCATTTGTAAATTTGTAAATACATATTGAAAAATGACAAATGTTTGAAGCCACCAACCAGTTTTGAAAAAAACGCATTCAAAATTCTGACCAATTCTGGATCCTGGATCCTGACAAATTCTATGGGGGTACTCCACCCGCCTCACATCGCGGTATGGCACCTGCAGCTGGCGAAATGACGAGGCAAGGGCTGCCAACTGAAACAACGTAAGAATAACTACAGCATACAGCATACTACAACAACATTACGGGAAGCTGTTTTTTTCCGCCAACCAAAGCTAACAATTCTTGCTGATTTGTTGCCTTCTACTGTCAACAACCATGATTGGTCATATGATGCACCAGGGTCAACCCCAACAGCTGTCATGGCTCAACAGTGGGCAGTGAAGCGCCCTTTCAACAGCAATCCTGGAATCCATGGTTGATACACACTTACGCCCCGTTTCACCAGCTATAGCTGCTTAGCTGGAGTGATTTCTGCGGGTGAACTATCCAAACGAATCTAAGTGCTGGGGGCACATCTTGTAAAGCAAGTGGTAATCCCACTTTCGTATGATGTGTGAGAATATCAAAGTCTGTAAGGGGCATATGGTCCATGGAATGGTCTATGGCAAATCTAGCTCTCATGGCTGAAAGCCAGCCGTCAGCCCAATCAGCCCATCAACGCTCTGCCATTTTTACAATACAACGCTTCACGGTTTCACCATTAGTCGTTAAATACATGCTCGGTCAAACTGCTTGGCACTGGTTTCTGACCTCAAAGTCTGGGTGACGAGTCATTACATAGCTGAGAATTAATGAAACAACCATGAATGATGGTGAATGACTGTTAAGAATCGTTGACGATTGTTCTTGATGGGTTCTTCTTGATGTTGGTTGATGTAGTTGACGATGGCTAGTGATGCCTGTTCAATCTATCGATGTTCTATCATGTTTCATTGTTGTAAGCGACAAAAACCGAAAATCCATCCATTTTCATGCATGGTCACATTGATGACTCAACAAATAATTGTTCAAACCAACCAAATTCACGATTAATGATGGTCAATGCTGGTTAAGTTAAGAATGATGATTCATGAGGGCGGTTCATCATGGTTAATTGTTCTTCTGTCGCTTCGCTTGAAGCTTGCCAAATTGGCAACACCAATTTCCAGCAAAGCAAACAAAAAAAGGCCCTTCGAAGCAATGACCTGCCAAATGTGTGAATCCTGACACTTGCTTGAAGAGTACAGGGAATGTGCTACCTCCAAGTCCCCAAGTCATGATCATATCTGGCAAAAACCATACCACTTGTACACCTTTGACACCTCGAGGAAAGACTTGGCGCCAATCTCAGCATTGTGGACCGAGTCGACAGCGACCCAACGAGGCATTCCGTGATCCGCCACGAGGGGTGTACGTCGGTGGTGGTTGTGTGGCTGAATGGCCGGCAGCATGGGATTCCAGACCCCTCTTAGCTATCACAACAGGCCGGAAATCGTCAGAAGGGTTGGTTGTTGCCTATGACTCATGATCACCTAGTAGCTCCAACTCCCTCCCCCTTCGAAGGAATAGATGGATACTCCTGGCTACAACCAACTAATAGGATGTAATAGGGGAATCATACATCGTTGCTAGAACTACTCACCAGTACTGCTTTTTGTGGGCAATGGCTTCACATAAGCCATAAAATCTTGATCGCAACCTCACGACCACACGCGTACAAACATTTCTCCAAAGGTTCAGTCGGCGCATGTCGAAGTGGACTCTGTGGAACCAGAACGGCGAGATGCAACTCGCCCGTACTGTTTATAAAAATGCAATGGTTACAGCGATACTTCACAATGGTCCAACTCGCGTGTCATGGACATGTTGGCAGGACCGTCAAATGTGCATAGAAAGATAAGTGCCTCACGAATTGAACATACAGTACTGCCTCATCTAATGCCCGCCTTGTTACGGGGTATGCGACCCCAGCCGTTGATGGCGAAAACTGCAGTTCTTCGGGCCAGAAATCGATGGCAGGGTCATCCGCACGCTGGGGATATCTACATCCAATCATCAGGTTGCAGGATGTGTAGGTCGATTCAGGTTCATAATCCCCAAAATCTCATTCCAACCAACCAACCAACTGCATAATCGACCCATTACAATAGCTGACTGATCAACCAACCAAATCCAACGAAACAACACGGGGTAATTTGGTGACTCAGATCTGCTTACAACGCTTCAGCCCTTCGATGCTCTTCGACTGGCAAGCTGAACCTGAACCCCTCAGCTGGCAGGATAGCAGTGACGTTGACGTTGTTCCAACTTGCAACTGGATCTGCACAAGTTGTGGACTCAGCTTCAGTTGCCTCCATGACCACAGGGGCACCATCGCCATGGGGGTAGCGCAACTACATGCTAAGTTTGATTAATCAGTACAATTGTACAACATATATTTGTATATCTAAATATCTCAGCTCCACGGGTTTTCATTTGATTTGCTTTTGCAAGAACCTCCATTCCCTTGCAGCTTGGATCAAGGCAATTCAGTGATAGCAAAGAGCCGCTTCATCTGCCCTTGGTATTTGATGAACAAGAATTGGAAGTAGCATGGTATAACTTCAGTAGGATGTCCCTGTAACAACTGTAACCACTTACTTTTCGCAGCCTAGACGCGATACCTTGCCTTGTGCAGGGCCCCTCGGAAAGGATTGGTTTTGTGGTTCCAGCCAGTCAGGTGGCACTTGCCAGGTACGACATGATCGCTTAGCACTTTGGGAACTCGGTAAACTCTATGATCTAGAGGTAGGGTGAAAACGCATATCAGCGGGAACATATGTAATTTCTGCTAGTGACAATGCTATTCTTTTAAGGCCTGCATGTAAATATACTTAAATATATGTATATTCATATTTGGTGGTTTCTCAAAATAGGGATGCCCCCAAGTCATCCAATATCAATCATTAATAGTAATAAAACTACCATTTTTTGGGTACCCCCATTTTGACAAACCACCATTTGAGAACACCGAGAAAACATAAAAATGAAAGCGTGGTGTGGATGACGTTGCAACCTTGCTACCCATGACCCGAAGTTGGGCGGCGCGCGGCGACTGAAAGACTGCTACCAGTTGGAACCAAGCCATCAACACAGGAATCAGAACCCCAAACAAATGGGGTGTTCCTAGACATGGGAAATCACCATTTTCAATGGGAAAACTATGAAAAATCTATGGTACTCACTTGGGTGTTCAGAAGTACAATCTAGCAAGAACTCCTTCCATTTCCACTATCTATCAGTCAGAAATCATATACAAGTGTGATGTGCTATTACACGTGAAACTTTGCACCCAAAGATCTCAGAGCACTGTGTAGCTGCAAGCTCGACCCGTCAAACGTCGCAGGCTGAAAATCGAGTACACGACTTTATTGGACACAGCTGGGATGCAGCGTCACACACTCACGAGACAAAGAGTTACGGGGTCTCAGCGCAGTAGCTTCGATTACACAACTTCGCCAAGACAACAGCCAATCCTACGATTTGTTAAACGGCCACTCCTGGTAGCTACTGGCTCCCCCTTGAAAGGGCGAGAACGGGATACCCCCGGCTGCTGGCCTCGCTCCCTCCCAACCTGCCAGAGACTAGTTAGGTTGCGATCAGCCTTCCCATGCTGTAAGTTTGTGGCTTCAGGCTTTTGATAAGAACATGATGAGTATCGCTGCTGATTATGAAAAAAACCTATGACATAGATGATGGGTTTCTCAAAATGGGGGTACCCCAAAGTTATAATTGGCTGATTACTGGTTTAATGGTTAATCAATAAACTACAGGATAACTGGGGGTACCCCTATGACGTGAGAAACCACCGAATGATCATTTCACATGGCCCTTGAGTTCTTTCTTTCCAGCAAATCTTCTGAGACCCGGTTGGATAAACCTCGGAAAAACAGGACACAGCGCCCCCAGCCAGTTGCTGCACTGCTCGGCTGTCAACACGTACCAATCATGTGGGGATTTTGACCTGGCTAAAAGTGTCCCGCTTTGTAGCCCTATGTGCTTATATGGTGGTTTCACAAAATAGGGGTCCCCTAAATCATCCACTATTAACCATTTATGGTAACAAACCAACCATTTTGGGGTTCCCTATTTTGAGAAACCCCCATGTGTGTGCTAAGAACCTGGCGTTCTGTGTGGCTTTACAATCTTAGATCTTTCACAAGCCGCAGTCCAAGCTGACCACTTACGGGAAACCTGGTGACATGGCCGACATGCACTGAAAGACATGGAAGCACCAGTTGATTCACACAACCATCAAGGAAAAACGACCAACGAGGAATCGGCAGGTGCACCACAAGGAGTTGATGATGAGCTAATATCAACCACTAAGACAGATAAGAATATCAACCACTAAGACAGATAAGAATATCAACCACTAAGACAGATAAGAATATCAACCACTAAGACAGATAAGAATACCAATCGCCAATACCAACATGACAGTCATGTGATAATACCAAATAAGCATAGTAATATCAACAATACCAACATCCACAATGATGATTTACCAGTCAAACCGACGGAATGAGAATTCACCGGTCATACCAACCAGCAGTCATATAGCTGGTATATCCCCTATTATTGTTTCTTGTTATACCCTACTATTAACCATTAACCAGCTGGTTAAACGTTTGGTTGGTTGGTTGGTTAACATTGACATCTTACAATTCATCACCGTGGAGCAGCACCGCATGGGTCAAGCGCATGGCGTCAAGCGCCGCAATTCAACCGCCCCGGCTTCGCCGGTGCGGCTGGCTGCGGCTTTTGCGGGGGCCCCGCGCC
>VSDK01029802.1:523285-540490 GCA_009767595.1 Symbiodinium kawagutii | reverse complement strand
GGCTTCGCCGGGGCGCCTGACTGCGGCTTGCGCGGCGACCCGCCACGTGCTAGAGCGCACCTGAGCGCGGAAGGGAGCGCAGGGGCGCACGGCTCGTGGGAGACCAAGGGATGTTTGATATTGAAATGAAATTAGATTGATAATAAATTGATGTTTTATTATATATATGAATTTGAGATTGATGAAAAGTGATATTCAAATTCATAATCAATTGTTATTTTGATATGAAAGGTTGTGTTTATTGATGGTAAGCCGTAACCAAGAGTGTTGTGGGTTGCAGGTTCGCGTCACTTCTTGACTCGGACGAAGATGACAACTTGGATAAACATCTGCTTTGGAGCAGGGCCGCGCACAAACAACACATGACGGAGTGCCCATCCAAGTTGTATAGATGAAAGCATTTAGTTGGCAGTTTCCGAGCTAGAAAGGTGGCACGGCTTGCTGAAAAATGGTGGACACTTTGGACTAACGCTGCAGCAGTCTCAGTGCCTGGGCAAACACAAGTTTCACAGAATAAACAACTGGTTGGTGGCTGAAGACCCCTATGAAACTATCACATTAGTCAAAGTCAATCTACCATTTCTTAATAATCACCAGGAAAATAGAACATGTTTAAAACCACCAACCATCACCAACCAAACAATCACACCCTTCTCTGAGAGGCCCTTCTCAGTGATGCTTGGGAAGATATACCCCGGCAGGTCACTCCTTTAGATGGGGATGGCTCAGGGGCATCGCAGGTTTCGGGTCATGGTGCCACAGGGGCTGTTCTTTGACCCGTTGAAGTTTGGGGCCAGGTCTCTGCTCACCCGAAGTTAGCGATTGCATTGTGTATCCTGTGAACTGGTTGGTGTTGAACCACCCCTTGGAAAGATACGCTTGTCAACCAAACAATCACATATTACTAGGGAAAATGATAAATGGTTAAAACCACCAATGATTATCTAGCAATGGTTAACAAAAATCACCAACGTCATGGCTGCGCAAGAGATCTCGACGCAAACCCCCATTGGTTGAAACTGATCATCACCAACTGGCTTACGATTCTTCACATCAGCAACATGAATCCAAAATCATGGCTGATTCATGATTAGCTAGCTTGTTTACCAGCTGATTGTCCATAATTCACCATCATTACCCATTTTTGGCCGTTATGAGCCCGCATTGGCTAGTCCTTGATGTTAACCATGCACCATTCACCCCTCCCATTCATCACCATTATCACCCCCATTAACAAGTGTCAGCCAAAATCAGCCACTATTAGCCATTGTTTTCCCCATGACCAGCTTACCAACCAGCTTATCAAAGCTGTGTTCACCTCACTCGGCAACTGACAAGGCGCCTTCAACTCAACAGCAATGCCGCAGACCTGGGCCACCAAGTGGAGAGTGGCTGTGCCATGTCTACGGGGCGAAGTTGATCGTTGGACATCAGCCACCCAGCTACTCAATGAGTGATTGGAGGTATGGCTCTGGGTCAAAAGTCAAAACCAGTTGATTTTCCCCATTGTTGGTCGATATTCCCCAAAAAAATGATGCTTAAGATTCATCCAGCTTTGCCACATGGACAAAAGGATTCGTGATGAAAGCGCTGGTGATACTTGCGGTTCATCCACTGTGAACCAGCCTCAAACACCAGGGATTTTGCAGTGACGATCTGAACATTTGACTTCCTTGAAATTGCATTTGATGGCGTGATCGGTTGGACACAGTTGAGTATGAAACACATCAGGGATTCGACCGCCAAAGGATTTGATTTGAAAAAATAATCCAGAAAAAAACAGCTTATAAAACATTTCCTTATAGACATATTTTATGATGACAATCACAGGATTTCCTTATAATATGTCATGATCAATGATGATGATCCCAGCTCTACAGGTCCGACACCAAAGTACCACCCATATATCCCCCGCTGCGCCAGGGGACTTTGAGAGCTGCGAGCACACCAGCCGAGCATTGCGTTCCAGCACGGAACTGGCCAGCGGCATTTGAAGTTGACAAGGGCTACGCAATTGGCTTCTAGAATAGTACTACTGGTTGGTGGTTTCAACCCCATATGAAAAATATTAGTCAACCAACTATTTGTTAATTACTACGAGGGAAGAACATGTTTGAAACCACCAGCTAGGCGATGGTTGGTTGTAGTCACGATACCTAGTTGCGGTTTATTCTCGTCAATTGATGATAGTCATATCATACTATAGTTGATGATAGTTTACAGTTGGTGGTTGTGCTAAACCAAAACATACCAGTTGGTGAGCCCATTGGTTTAAAGAAAAACATGTTATAGTTAATGCTTTGTTAACTAGCAGTGAACTCCTACAGGGCGAACTAGTTAACAAACTAGTTGATGCTTAGAGCCAACAATTGTGATTCATGGCTAACATGTGAGCTTTATAGTTTGAACAAACTGTTTGGAAATCAGTTGATACTGACAAGCTATATGTTTTGCTCACCTTTTATGGTTGATGGTTCGCTGAACCAAACTATAACAATGGCTGACTATTGGTTTCTGATGAGTTGCTGGACAGTGATTGAGTAGATGCAAAAGATCTTCATCAAATTCTTTAGGAGGTCCCTGCATGGCTCACCAAACTATGGGCTGCTTATTGTCCTGGATCTACGCCGTCATCAGTCTGCTTGGTCTGCAGTACCGCTGCTTGATTTAGGACACATGAACTCATAACCAATCAGCTAGAGTGATTCCAGAATCTGTTGACAGTGTTTTTTTCGGACCAATTGATGCTGGTTGACAAATGCTTCTTGTTTTTCAAAACAGGGAACCCCCCCAAATCACCAAATATCAGTCATCCAAGGTAACAAACCAACCACAATGTTGGGGGTTCCCAAGCTCGCTTGAGAAACCGTCATGTGACCAGCCTGTGTTGACGACCGCCCCTGGGTACCACGGTACCACCCTTGGCACCTGGGCCTTTTGTCCAAGCGCAAGTTGCGAAGCGACCTAAGAGCGATCAGGTGAAGTGTAGCAACCAGGTGATCCAGGTTCAACGATCATCCTGGGGTGCTGGTAAACCTTGTCCAGTTTGCGTTCAAATTCCAGCATTGATGTCTGGGTTCTACCTACAAACCAGAGTGGAAGCCCTCTCTACCGAGCAGGATGAGGAATTGTTCACCAGGTATTCACCAGGCCAAAAACTCGCCATCATGGGTCATGTACGAAAACTCAGAAACCATTATTAAGCAGCTCTGTTACACCCCAACAATGAAAAGGACATACTAATCTCACAAAGCTGTGGGCAACAACCGAACATTACCTAGGTGAACCCCGATTTAGCCCATACCGGGTTCTGACTTGTATTTGGAGAGAAATAGCCCACAAGTCTATTGGTGGTAAAAGTGGGGCCCAAATCTATCCAAATCTATTTGGTGGGTTACAAATATGCCATGAATTCATTGTGATTGATGGTATCATAAAATCTGCTGATGGATACATGTCTGTATATATAGTATATATATATATATATATCAATCTATCATCTCTAATGATTTTGCTCGATGGCCCCTCTTTCCTGATCGAGCAGTCAAGAAATGGAGGTCTCAGGTGACCCACCTTCACTGGTGTGAAAAACCAATGGCGGACCTCGACTGCTGAGTTTTTCGTGGAAAACGGTTGGTTTATCTTACCAACAACGCTAGTCAAGGAATTTCTATTTGGCACCCTACACTTTGGGGGAGTTGTCAACCTCTGGGAGGGTTTCTCCCTGCTTTCTTGAAGGATGATTTTCAGCTACCCACATTTTGAGCAACAGGTGAGTAGCTGGACTACCTACCATTTCCAAAAAGGCCAGGTGAGTGGTCCAACAGCTGCACCATGTCCTGCAGCTAGGCTCCCAACTCAGTCGCTTCGCTGACGGATGGGTCGCAACTGATGCAAACCTTCAGCTGATCCAACGGCGATGAAGTTGGCTGATGGTGATTCATGGCTACAAGGGATACCAGCAACAATTGACTATAGTTAGTCAGGATGTGCTGTGATTAAAAAAATAAATACATATATATATATATAAATACAGCACATGTGATTTGTAACTATATACCTCTATAATGTATATAAATAGATAAATATATATATATATATATATATATCAACAAACAAGAGAGATGTAGACAAAACTCGGTGGCTAAGCATGGCTATTCAACTGGTGATGTCTGATCACAGAGAGAAAAAAATCAACAAACGAAGGGATATATATACATAATTATACATATCATATATATCTAGTATATGGGGTTACATGTGTGTATCCATTCATGATGATACCACCTCCTATCCTATCACTTTCTTTATTTAGGAAACAGTCAAGATTTATGGAACAAAACAATCAACCTGCGGTCTTCAATGGTAAGTAATGACTGAGTATGATTGTACTACCATTCACATCCCGTTTTGCAGGTGAGAACAAAACTACTCCTAAATAAAAGATAATAAAACAAAGATTTGCATAGGGGTATGGGTACAATCACCTTAAGCAAGATACACAAACTTGTTCGTAGGCACTACCCAAAGTAGCATTTGGTGGCCTTTCAAAAGAAACACTTGCCAGAATCCCTTCCCCCTAATCTGGAACGCTCAGAACCACTATCATTGCTTGAAAGTCGACCTCCAGAATCTAAGGTCTGGCAAACAGGAAATTGCCACATGATTCCAAGTTTCAGTCTTTGGTGAATGGCCCCCACATGGCTCATACCTGTTCCTGTGTTTCAGGCAGGCATAAGTTCTTGTTCGCGACAAACACTTATGGCCATCAACAGCAACTCCTACATATTCAAATTAACCACCACCAAGCAACAGGCAAGCCCACAACTGACCGGTGCATTCTCATTCCAAGTGGTGAATGCAAGGCATCTTGAAGCTGTTCCCGACCCGAATCTTGAGCATCATAATCTTCATCCAAGAGGAACCAACTGACCACGAAACACTCAGCAACCTTCGGGCCACAGACCAGCAACCATATCTTCGCCAAACAAAGCTTGGCACCACCTCTCTGGCTGTCCACACACCCTGCTTGGCTGCTGAGGTCCCAGGCCACCCCTTGGGACTTTTCAGGAACCCACTTCTTCCCACTAGCCAGGCGCAACCACCAGCCGTCCGCACCTCGGATGGTGGGGGCCCCAGGGTGGTTGACACCTGAACCCATGGAGATGGGACCTAGAAACTGGCACTTTTCCTGGGATTCAACTTCTATCGACTTGGCAAGTTCAATAACTTTTGTAGAGCTGTAGAGCTGATGGACATGGGTGGCATTTGCTCATTGGATGACAATGAAACAGCCACCAATCAACTAGCAGAATTAGGCGTAGGTAGGATGGATACAGCCTTGGTGCCTGGCGGTCCTTTCAGGACACCAGTTTGCTGGTTTCAATCTGGTTGCATCTTTCAAACGCAACCACTCAACACCGCGGTGCCAATTGCCACAGAATATGAGTTGACAACACAATGATATGATGATCAGCAATATTGTTCAGAGCACATTTATCACACTGTGTCTGTTTGTCAACATGTTCAACGTAAGATAACATGTTCAACATGGTTTAATCTGATCTTTTGACACTGCGCTAAACGGAACAGTGGTCAAAACCCTTCTGGAGATGTCAAGAAATGTTTGGCTGTAGATAGTAGAACAATCGGCTGTCCACAGCTGAACTTATGCATGCATCTGTCGAGGTAGTATATTCCCTTACTAATCATCAGTTACAACAGCAAGGGATTTCACTGCTGCTCAGTCGGTGCGCTCATCCTGGTAGTGGTTCAATCCAATCATGTTGGACTAGCTATGCGTAAAAAATCACACAGGGTCCAATTCCAGGAAGAAACACATGCTCTTATGTACTATTATCACGTTTACATCCGTACCTTAGCTAAAATCATAGTACTACTTCCATGAATCATCAAAAATCATAGGAAGCATCATCAAAATGATTTCACTCTTGGGTGGGGCATTCCATCGTGGCACAACTCTCCATGTTGCTGGGCCCCTCTGCATCGAGTGCGTTCCACGACCAGAAACAGCAAACCTGCCCGGCAGTTGGCATCTCAGCAGGTCAGCGGTGAGGTTTCATGAAGGTTGACCATGTGTAATTACTTTGGTTAAGAAGGGTTAATAATAGCTAATGGCCTAAGAATGATTGTTGATGAGGGTTAATGAGGGTTGATGAGGGGTGATAATTATTAATGATGGCTAAGAATGGTTTGTGAAATTAATGACAAATACGGTACCAATCATAGTGAACTCTGGTTTATCATGGGTACTCAGAAATCATGGGTAACAAAGGTTAGAAATCATGGCCATCAAAATGACTATATATATATATATACATAACTACATGACATGAAATGTTTTTTTTTTTTTTGTGTCGTTAGTTTTCATCCTCTATTTAGCCGTATCATATGATCCCTGATAAACCAATCTAATCCTGACACAAAAACCATCCCTTCCTTCCTGGGGCGCTCAACCCGCACTGCGCAGGGCAGCGCATCCGGTTGCGCCTGGTGGAAGGAACAAGGGTTCCTGGCGCAGCGATGCGGAGGTCATAAATGTGGTGGCGCAACCCACGCAGCACTGTCAAGTCGAAACGTGACCAATCAGCAGAATCAATCATGCAAAATCTACTAGCTTATGAATCAATCATGCTGAGTCACTTTTCAAAACATGATTATCAATTCACATTTTCTACTAGCTTCTGAATCATGCTAGATCATGGTAGCTGAATCACTCTGGTTGCTCTTAAGTGGCTCTGGTTGGTCATTTGGTCATTGTTGGCAACGTAAAAACTATCATTATCTCTCGCAGCTCCAGTGCAGCAGCGCTTTTTTCAGCGTCAAACCCGGCAGCAATTGACCGCAGTGAGAGGGCGGGGATAGCCATGGATGTGGTGCTCCATGGTGGAAGGATGGTCGACGTTTGAGTCAAGCCATTGAGGGAGGCAAATCTATGTGTCAGCCATGGCCCATGGCTGCCATGGGTGCATCCCCTGCTAAGCAATCTCCACACACGAGCAAGGCTTGAGGTTAGTGAAGCTCCCATGTTCTTTCACAGTCTCCTTAAGGGTGTTGCGGAGTACCAAACTACCCAAAAAAAGGAACATTCCCATGTACTTCTAAGTAGAAGTTGCTGACAGCAAATGTGTTCTTCACTCTGGCAACTGCAAACTTTGTCACAGCTACTTCGAGTGAGAAAGTCTGGTCCACCAAATCCCGAATATCCAAAGCCAAATTCGGCTCAGAGTTCAACATAGCACATATGTATATATATAAATATATATATATATATGTATATATATTATAATCCTGTCACATTTGTTGGTGCTTACGTCAGTCGGGATTAGATGTGCGAATGTCCACCCGCGAGAAGGCGTCCAAAGTTCACGTTCTGCGGAGGGATATAGGCGCTAGAGTCATCGAACAAGTCTTGCGAGTTATTCAGCGGGTTGTAGGACAACGGGTTTGGTTGCGCATTGTAACCTGAAGGCGAAACACGGGTGCTCCGGCATGGTTGCATTGTCCCGTTTGCGGGTTTGAAGGCCAAATCTGAGCTGGTAATACTCCGTTGTAAATGCCCAAAACAGGGTCCGCAAAGTAAGTCACACCAAATTTCACGCGACCTTACTAAGAGTGGTTGATCAACCATGGTTCTAAAGTCAATCTTGAAGCTTGTAGCATTCCTACTGATTGAACATTGATCCAGTATCCTGCAATTTGCGTTTCACACGTGCCTTGTTTTAGTGTTTGCATCGTTTGTTTGAACATACAACTGATTGGTTACAACGCGGTTGATTAGACCATGAAACCTGATTGGTGGTTTCAACCCCCATGAATAACATTAGTCAACCATAGTCAAGCAACCATTTGTAGACCATGAAATCATTGTGCATCTTTTTTGCGTCTCAAAAACACAATATTGTCGATGCAGCCAATGGTTTCATAGATAGTTTTGACAGGCAACTGTCCCCGTCCAACCCACCAGTCAGGAAGATCATTTGTTGGCTGTATGAGCCTAATGTTGGTTTTCTGCACAAACTGTGTATAATAGTGTATCTAAATACATATAATATATCTATACACTGTATATATGTAAAATGTATGTGTATGTATGTAAAGAACACCAATCAAATTATAGTAGGTAAATAAATGACTATGTAAACATTGCATGCATGTATGTATGATAAACTAAATATATTTCAATATTTAAATCTATATTTAAATATATATATATATATAGGTACATCAAAAATCATCAAATTTGTATGCCCTCACCTGTCAGAACAGAAGCCTCGTCTTAATACTGGGATTGAACAATACTCAGTTCATCATCATGCCGCACATAGATGTAAGGGCATCCGTCTATCTATCTATTTATCTATCTATCTATCTATCTATCTATCTATCTATCTATCTATCTATCTATCTAGGCATCTATCTATATACCTTTCTCTCTGTCTATCTGTTCATCAAACTATCTACCTACTCATCCGTCGCTCTACTGAATTTAGTAAACCAAACACAGCAACAATTGATGACTCCAATTATCATTATAGAGCCTTTGGAGCATACAGTTACATGCAGTATCCACAGTGATATTCCCGGACATTCCAAACTTTTGGCCTTTCAAAATGCACCACCATTCCTGCACACATCAAAACAACCCAAGTCGCTGTTTGACTCACAATGTCACAATCAACAAACACAATAAACAACACACAAAACACGACATCATCAAAAAGAACATAAACAAACATTAACAGCAAAAAAGAGAACCAAAGCAACCACAACATTCATAATTAAATGCCACACCACCAACCAACCACCACGTCACGTCCACGACCCACATCGACCCACGGTCACGGCGAGCTCAAGGCACCCACCACGTCCACTTCGTCTGGGTCGATGCCGGCATCATCCAACTCATCCGACAGCACTCGTCCCACGGTGCCCGCGTCCAAGCCGCTTAAGGTTTGACAAACGTCCTGCACTGGCAGGGTCCTGCGTTGTCACTGAGATATGGTGGTTTCTCAAAATAGGGGACCCCCAAATCATCCTTTATTAGCCCGTTGTAGTACTAAACCAGCCATTTTCGGGGTTCGCGTATTTTAAGAAACCACCGTAAATGGTTTATCACCATGATTAATGGCCACAAGTCAAGTGATCACCGGGAGGCGATTTATCACCAATGGTTAAGGTGAATTTTGAATGCTTAATGGTCGTTGGTGAATCACCATGATTGGAATGGTTTATGATTGATTTAGAATGGTCACTAATCATGGTGATTCATGGGTTTTGAATTGTGAATGATGACTTAGGTCACTTGGGTCACTTCGGTTTGAATTGTGAATCACTGTGACAAGAAGTGGCGGATAGTTCATGGTCATTTAGTGAATGTGTATGCTCAATGAATAGTTAATGCTATTACACATGAATGATTCATGGTCATTAGTCAATTCATGCTTCAGTGGTTCATAGATAATGCGGCTGCTGGCCAACAAGTGTCTAATCTGTTTGGCTACTGTGAGAGATGTTGAAAGCTGGTTGATGAAGTCCTTTTCAATTGTGCGAGCTGCTTCCAAAGCTGAGTGATTCAAGCATTCAAGCATCTCCGGAAGCACGAAAATATGCTGTATCGCCAACAAAGGGCATCACCAAATCATGAAACTAACTTTCAACCAACAACTGCGCTGGCACAGTTGTAACGAAGCAGCTTTCCCGGTGGACGTTCGCCCATACGCGCGAGACAATGGTAACGCTTCTGGGTCCCCTGCCTCTGCAGCCTCATCAGCCACGCGGATCTCGGTTGCGCAGCGGACAAGCTGAGTTTTTACAGGGAAACAAATGGCCGCCTTACAGGGAAACCTTGGGATTTTCTATGGCTTTTATAAGGAAACCTCGGGATTTTCGATGCTTAAGTATGGTCAAGTCAGTGGTTTCTCGAGACTTGGGAATCCCAAAGTTATGGATGGTTTATTAGTGTAAATGATTCATGAGGGATGCTTGGAGAGTGATGGTGAATTCTGGTTTCCAAATCATTCAGAATTCCAATCCTCACTTTTCTCAAAAGGCTCCAGAATTCTGGAGGATGATTCTTGCTTTCCCTTGAGACACCAATGTCCTCCCTTCAGCTTCGACACAATTTCTGAACACACAGGGAGTGTCGCCTGGCTTAAACCATGTGGCTGTGGGTCAAAACCCCGCACCCCTGGTTCCCCTATCATGAACCATTGTTTCCCTTACTATTGTAGGTCATTATCCCCCATGAAATTGGTTGGTGAACGTTGACCCATAGCCATGTCCATTCCCTGGTACCCTGGCTAAAGAGGGCAGCCTCACCCAGCCGAGAATAGCATCACTAATGAACCATCGTTAATAAGGGCTGTTCATGATGGTTAATGAGGGTCGATCCTGTTTACTAAGGGCTGTTAATGATGGTTAATGAAAATAACTATGAGCTTCACCATGCTAACGTCAGTTATGGTAACCATCTGGTTCAGCACCATCTATCACGGTCTGGCTGATGATTCTCAGATCCGGCATTCCCTTTTTGAATTCTGGCTATCTGGTATGAACTTATCAGAGATGCTATAGAACGATCAGCAATCGGCAACTCAGAATAGTGGTAGCTGTGAGTCCAATCTGCTGATGACTGAAATATCCAACACTCAAATTTTCAAAATTTGACTGGACCATGATTTGTCCTATCAAACAAGGTCATATCAACTACTGTAATCTGTATCATCCATAGTATCAAACCACCACATCTTTTGCAGAGCACAATAGCTGCTGTTTTACCTCTTTTTTTTCCTCTATGCAACACATCCATAATATGTTGGGATCTTTAACAGCTTGATTTCTCTAACCATCATTTACCCCACATATTCCCTCTCTACTGCCTCTTTGGTTAGGCCACTCCTGGTTCCTCCTTTAAAGGGACAAATGGATAGCCCTGGCTCCTGGCCTCGCTTCCAACCACCTGCTAGCTCTTCTTGTTGGCATCCCCAGCTACCAACCACGGATTTTGACGAGCCAAATTTGGGCCAGGTACTTCGAAACAAACGCCGACGGTGTTCATCTGCAATTTTCTCAGATGACTTTCCGCCAACATGCGTCGGAAGGCCTCGGTTGAGGGGGCGTCAATGGTGTAACTCCAAGTTATGGGAAACCTTCAACATGTTTCACATGCTCCGAGTGGTGGGCTTCTGACAAATGTTGAGGGGATCACCGCTTGACTTCATGCATGTTTTCGGGATCTAACTTGTTTTGGTCTTATTATTCACCGCAATTGTTCGGATGACTGTTCTCCCCACTCAAAAAAACTAAAAGCTATTATTGCCAGGTTCCACAAATATCTATGATCTCTTTAGCAACAACTAACACATTTGGACAATACCCGAAGTTCTAAGTGTTTTTCTATGTCAGAACTATTATAATTGCCTTCTAATTGATCAGTCGGTCATTGCCAGAATGAACTAAGAGGATCGAGAGATGTTGTTTAATCAAATTACATGTTTACATGATGACATATCAACTTATGTGTGATATACCAAATGTTACCGTATCATAGTTGGTCTGCTAGTAGCTATCACTTGGGTGTTTCATTATGTCCTGTCTGGTTATTAATCCCTACTTGTGACTTTCATGTATGGTCAATTAAATTGTATGGTGAACCATTGCTGATAATGGCTAGTTGTGTTCTTATTAGGGCTAATGACTTAGGACTTTTGCAGTCCAGTGACATGAGCCTGATGGATCCCTGGGGCCTATCTCACAATGAAACAAATGCATTCCCACACAATTTGTTTTTCCACAAATGGCTGTGGGTCAAAATCCTGTACCCCTAGTTCCCCCATCATTAACCATCGTTTCCCACTATTATTGTTGGTCATTGTCCCCCATTATTCACGGTTAATATTGACCCAGCTCGCCAAATATGAATTAATTAATCCATTGCTCGCGTGCACTCAAGGCAAGCACACATGACCTGGACCAACTGCATTTTTGCACGTCCAACAATTGCCTATGATGGCCGGTCATGATGTACGTATTGACTATTAGTGTTTGATAGTAAATGATTTGCAAACCACTCTTCAAATCTTTATGGTAGTAAGATACTTTGCATTTTCCAAATATGAAGCACTATGGTCATAGATCAATGATACTGGTTATTAACTAGTAATGGCTATGACAAGCTCAGCATCAACCATTAACAAGCTACTGTAACCGTGCGAAGTGTCTTATTGATGGCTAATCAAATTGTGAACCATCAACCATCGCTAACTGCTTATTAACTGTTAATGATTAGCCATTAACCATTCTCTTAGTCAAAGGAGATGGCTATATGGATAACAGTTAATAAGATTAAGTCATCGTCATGAACCACTGGCCAGTAGTGGCTCTTACAACTAGTCATATTAGGTACTACCACTAGTGATGGTACTAATGATAAATGATACTAGTGTTTGTTATCGGTTAATCATGATACTAATGATAGGTTTTCAAATCACCATTGACAATTCATTGTTCATGATGATTAATGATATGCTTCATTGTGCACAATTAAGCACCATCAAAGCATTCTCTATGGTAAATGATCACACTTATGATCAATGATGATACCAACACTAACCATTAACACGCGTTTATATCATCATGGTCAATCATAAATACCATCATTACCTGTTAGTGCTTGTAACCTCTTATGAAAAACAGGTTAGTCAACCAAACAATCATTTGGATCCATTTGAGAAAATATACCATGTTTCAAACCACAGCCAGTAACAGTTTGACCATTATTGTTGCTTATGATCCCCTATTATAAACCACTACTATGGAAAATAAACATGTCAATCCAACCGCCGACGAGTAGTTGTTTAACCATTCTCATTGCTGATTACCCCCTTATGAACCACTACAATCCCTTTCAAAATGACCACGCCTAAAAAACAACCAACCAGTCAACGGCGTTGCTGATCATATAGCCAGTACATAGCCATTGATAACCACTATTCACCAGCATTCACCAATGATTGACCATCAACGAACCATTAATCAACCACTAATTTAGCCATCATATAGCCATTAACCACCCATTTAGCCATTACTTGAGCCATTAATTGAACCATTACATAGCCATTAATTGAACCATTAATTAACCATCAACGGAACAATCAATTAACCACTGATTTTGCTACTAATATAGTTTCATTGAGCCATTAAAAAAACGCCACATGATTCACCATGGATTCACCATCAATCAGTAGCTGCTTAATTGTCATTGTTGGCAGTTATCATCCCCTATTATTAACCACTATCAACCATCATAAAACGCCATGATTCACCATGGATTCACCATTATATAGCCATTATATCGCCATTATATAGCCATTCATATCGCCATTATATAGCCATTCATATCGCCATTATATAGCCATTTAACCATTCTTTAGCCATTGATTCACCATGGATTCACCATCAATTGGCTCAGCCGGTTGCATCGGACCAGCGGTGCGGTGCAGGTGACGCTGGCGCAGCCAATGATGAGCTCCACCATGGCCGCGCTGCTGCCGGAGACCCGCGCAATGGTGTCCTGGTGGTGGCGGTGCGCACGGCACGTCGTCATGGCCAAGGGGCCGGGGCGGCCAGGGCCGTTGTGAAGCATGGGGGGAATGTAGGGAGGGGAGGGATTAGTGGCTGGTAGTGGTGAATGATTGTTAGTGGTGAGTAGTGGTTTAGAAATGGTTGAGGTTACCAGAAGTTACTGGCCATGATTATTGACCATCGTTGTGAGCTCATTGTTATTATTTGTTGTTAAGAATACTATTTTCATGGATATCAACCATATTCCTAACCCAGTGTTATCACCGCTAGATTATTAACCATGATGACAACATTATTATTATTGTTAGCTCATGATTTTTGCTGATCGTTGTTTGCCATGATTATTGAACGTTATGAACCATCCTAAGCATGGATCATGGATTGCCATCAACCATCATCAACAACGGTCGATCAACTCCTGGTTGATCAAAGCACCGATGTGTGATAAGTTCGATAAGTTAAACACTTCGGACCTTTGAGGGATTATCAGTCGGAAAACCGTTGACCGGGCATCCCATGCCATGCATGGTTTGTGAAATTCAAAGCAATATCAGTTAAGAATTATTCATGGGTCGTGGGTATTTTGATGGCAATTAATGATTGATGATTTTAAACAATGATGATTGGTGGTAGGCAATATTGGTGGGCAATAAGCATAAAATGGCTAAGAATGATGGTTAATGGATTGTTGATGGTGGCCAACAATAAACGTTAACGATGGTCGATAGATGGTTGATTGAGGATGCTTAGTAATGGTCAGTGATGGGTAAAAACAATCAATGATCCAACAAAGAATGGAAAAAGAATGAGGGATGCTACTGGTTTAGGGGGGCAGTGACAAACGGTAATTGAGGGTGGTACATGATGATGCATTCAACTATCGCTAGCTGGTTCTTAGCAACCGTTGCTGATTTTGTGCTATTAAGTCGCACTAACAACATCAGCAAGCACCAAGTCACTGGTGGAGCCTACTATCAAAGTTGGAAATTTACCCCTTCTGGAAAATAATTCAAGCGGAATTCAAACTGATGGATTGTTGGTTGAACCATGTTTGCTACCACGATGCACGTGGTGGTCACCACCACTCAAACCAAAACACTTTGATTTTCGGGATCTTCAAACGCACTTGCGCTGCAAATCTCACCGAACGTCGCACCTGCAGCCCATGCAGCACCGCTTCAGGGACCCCTTTGGTAGAGCTCTTCGTACGTGAGATGGCTTCTCTGGTCAGTAAATTCGACCAGCGGCGACTAGCCATGCTCAACAACCAAACCATGGTTGGCGCTTTAAAGTGGATCATGATGATGTTCATAGTGCTTAATTATGATTCATTACTGGCGGTTCATACTAGTCAATCATGGGTCATAGTGGTTGGTAGTTGAACTATGAGCCGCACACCGTCCTTGGCCATCAACCCCTACGGCTGGTCATTCAAGCGATCAGCTCTGAAGTTGCACCACCCCTCTCTTGCCAGCGAAAAATAGCTGGTGATTCACCATTAAAAGTTGAGGCTTATCCAATAGACAAGAACAATCCAACATATGTGATTCTAATGGCTAGATGATCTGTGTAATGATGAGAATTCACATCGTTGTTAATTGTCAATAGCATCTGGTTCGAAACCCGCCTGGTACCCCCTTTAAAGGCCCTTTCAAAGGCATTGGGCACCCCTGTCTCCTGGCTCCTGGCCCCCCCTACAGCCAGTGTCGATCTGAATTGCGTCCTTCAAGGCTTGCACGACTCTCGGATCTTTCAGCGTTGAAGGGGATTGCACTCGAAGCCTGTCACGATGGTAGGGCGTAATGATGGATCATGAATGGTCATGATGCTTTTGGGATGCTATCGAAATATGATCATGGCGATGATGTTGATAATGTTGATGATGTTGTTGTTGATGGTGATGATGATGATGATGATGATGATGATGATGATGATGATGTTGTTGTTGTTGTTGTTGTTGATTTTGATGATGCTGATTATTATCATCGTGATACTTTTGTTGTTGATATTCTTCTTATTGTCTTGTACCTGGAGAGAATTTGTGCAACTGGACATTGTTTGAAGGATCCAATGTTTGGTGATCAACTTTGGCTTTGAGTGGTCGATGTGCTGAATTGTTTCGGCACGTTAGAGACATAGTTTATAAATTGCTATATGATATATGTATATATATATATATATATACGTACAGCAAGGAATACATGTGAGTATGATGATACAAACATAGGCATATACATGTTTGAATATGTAAATATAAATATATATATATGTATACATATAGAAATAAATACATATACAAATATACATATATATATATATATATATATGTATTTATACATATACACCTAAATGTATCTGTTTATATACAAACAAATATAGACATAGGTAAATGCAAACATAGATATTCATAATCAAATGACACATTAGAACTCGCTTTTAATCACAGTGAAAACAGCAGCTACACAACGACAATGAATCCACCAGCCTAGATTTGATCGTTGTCAGCTAGAATAAGGCAATGCATCGTATTGATCAATGCTTAAATGCCCACATAATTTTGTTTATGTTCCGTCTTTATTTTCATATAGTTCAAAAACATGTGTAATTATATAGATATTTATTCATTCGTTTATTTTAATTCGTATGTAAATATATATATATATATAAATAAAAAATAAATAAGTAAATATATATATATATATAGATACATATATATCTGTAAAACAATATCCATGCAATTCCATTTATACATATAAATTATATCATATAAATGTGAATCGCTTCGCATTTTTGAATAACTACGTGGAGGTGTCCCCTGTATTTTAGAAAATGTGTTTCGGGACCCCAAGCTCCTCAACTTGAATTCTCAAACGCCACAGGAAAATCAATGTGTTCCAGCAGGTGCAGTCTCCAAGTTGTCCCTATGTGGTTGTCGTCTCTCATCCGAGATTTTTTGCCCCAAAGTTGTGGTTGGTTCATTACTAAAAATATTTGTGAGCGTATTAGTGGATGGTTTGGGGGGTCCCCTATTTTGACAAACACTCCTTTGTTATTAGACGAGTTACAAATGATAAAGCATCATTGCGCATATGGCTATTTTACTATCAACCAGCATTGCCCATTCTTCACCATTCTCAATTCACTAACCAATCACAACTAGTGACAGTGAATAGCTTGACCATCATCTAAGCATTAACCACAATGCGTAGTTACCCAGCATTGTCCGTATTAAGCACCTTAACCCACACACAGAAAACATACATTGACCATCATGGTGAAATAATGTCAAGAATGGTTGCTTACGTGGCTATCATTCAATCCTTCACCACTCAGCTGCTAGTGATCCATACCCAACTAGTAGTTAAAGATTAGCGGAATTATAACCTCATAAAACCCAAAATCAATGGAGTTACAGCCCCTACTTCACCCCTATAAAACCTTCAAAAACTTGATAAACCCTATAAAACTGCCTATAAAAGCTTAAAAAAATGATAAACCATATAAAATTGCACATAAAACCTGCATATAAAAAACCCATCCCCAGGGCCCCCTCTTCGCCGCTGTGGCGCTTCAGCGTCCCCGTGGCCGCCAGCGACGCCA